>APFE030856614.1:0-20560 GCA_000404065.3 Pinus taeda
CCTTCCATGTTGAGAACGTCAAAGCTTTATTCAAATTCTTCAAAATTACAAAGTACAACAAAGCTCTCCAAAGCTTTCAAAAGCCATCAAGGAAGAACTACAAACTCCAAGCTAAAGAACTACAAACTCTAAGCTTACAAACTAAAACTAATAAGCTAACAAATGAAGGAGAGAGATCTCCTATTTATACAAAAAGATGAGAAGCCATCTCATTAATGAGAGTCCATGAATCTCTCCCTCTACCTCTAGAGTCATAATCAAAATAGGAACTGATAAGACACATGTCTTTTTAGAGTTACAATACAATTAGGAGATGTGACACATATCCTCATGATCCCATGATTCTTTCCACTCAAATTCGAATTTGGCCTTAGAGTGTCACATAAGGGTCTTCTAGAAGCTTCCTTTCAACCTACACATGTCAACAATCTCAACCCATTTGTTAGGTATAAGCATATGCACATTATTTCCTAATTTTTAACCACAAATTCACTTAAAAGGCTTAGAATTAATAAAGATTGGAAAAACATAAATGTGGCCCAATGATAATGAAAGTGGGATGAATGTGGTGATATAGTAGTGAAATGGAGGTGATATAATGGACATAATAGTGAAAGTGTAATGGAAATGAATGACATTTTCAAGACTCAACATCTGGAAAGAAAGAAATTTTCGTGGGCTATGGTGAAAATACTAAAGGCTATAGAATCTATGTAGCCGGTCAAATGGAAGTCGTGATTAGTCATGATGTCACCTTTGATGAAGATATGGCCCTCAGCAAGGTGGAAAATCTTCTGACCTTAAAGAGCTCTCAAGGAGATGGCACCAGGGAACCAAAAGAAAATGGCGATGAAGAAATGCCCGATGTGGAAGAACCCATGATCCTATTGATCCACCTGAGCCTTCCTCTTCTAGGAAGAGGCCTTCTTGGCTTAGGGAGCTACTCAATGATGCTGAAGGACATGTTGCACCCCGAGGAACCTTCCATGAAAGTAGGAAGCCTAACAGGTATCAGTGATACTTGTCCGTCATGAGCACGATCACACAAAATGAGCCTTCATCATTCTCAGATGTTGTCAAGCATCAAATATGGAAGGATGCTATGACTGAGGAATATGACTTTATTATGAAGAATTGATTTCTGGGAGATAGTTCCCAGACCCCAGGACAAATCAGTTGTCACCTCTAAATGGATTTACAAGATAAAGCATGCCGCTGATGGAAGTACGGAAAAGTATAAGGCTCGTTTTGTCGCTCGTGGCTTCGCCCAGAAGGAAGGTATAGACTATGATGAGATATTTGCACTTGTAGATAGATATAGCACCATTCGCTCGATCATAGCCCTTGCAGATTTGCAAGGATGGAATCTACATCAGATGGATGTCAAAACTGCATTCTTGCATGGCTCAATCAAAGAAGAGATCTATGTGGAGAAACAAAAAGGATTTGAGACTTATGATCAAAAATCTCATGTATGCAGGTTGAAGAAAGCTCTCTATGGGTTGAAGCAAGCACCTCGAGCTTGGTATAAGAGGATCGATAGCTATCTAATGAAGCTAGGATTCACTAGGAGTGAAGTCGATCCTAACCTTTACTTTAAGGTTGAGGATGACAAACCTCTCATACTGGTGCTATATGTGGATGACCTCTTCCTAATAGGTGCAGACCCTCTCATTCACAAATGTAAGAGGGATTTGGCTTCTAAATTTGAAATGAAGGACCTAGGACTGATGCACTATTTCCTAGGACTTGAAGTTTGGCAGAAGCCAGGGGAAATTTTCCTATCTCAAGGAAAATATGTGGTGAAGATTCTGGAAAGCTTTGGTATGGTGGACTGCAAGCCCATAACTACCCCGATGGAGCTTGACTTCAAAAAGTTGAGCGATAGTGTTGCTGGACCTGTTTTACGAAATTCCACCAAGTATCGTCAACTCGTCGAAGCATTAATGTTCTTGGTGAACTCTTGTCCAAATATATGTTTTCCAGTCAATGCATTGAGTCTACATATGGTTGAACCTCACCACATACATTGGATTGGTGCCAAGAATCTATTGAGATATCTTCGTGGCACAATCACTTATGGGTTAAGATACACTGCCGGAGATGTGAAACTAATTGGATATATTGATGTTGATTGAGCAGGCAGTGTAGTGGATCGTAAGAGCACTTCTGGGTGTTGTTTCACCTTGGGATCTGCTTCAATATCCTGGATGAGTAGGAAGCAAAAGTTGGTGGCTTTGAGCACTACCGAGGCAAAGTACATTGCTACTAGCATGGCCTCCTGTGAGGCAGTCTGGTTGCGGAAGCTCTTCAGTGAGCTATTTGGATTTACACTGGATACCACCGTGATCCTATGTGATAGCCAAACTAGGATTCGTTTGTCATGGAATCCCATATTTCATGATCTCTACAAGCATATCAATCTCAGGTACCACTATATTCGAGATATGGTGTAGTAGGGAGATATAAGGCTCCAACACATTGGTACAGATGAACAAGTCACCGACATTCTGACAAAGCCCCTAGGGAAAGTCAAATTCCTCACTTTCCAAGAACAACTTAGTGTTGTTCAAAGACCTTTTGATGAGGGTCCTGTATGATGCAATGATCTCTGGGAGCTCTAGAGGGGTGCAGGGTACTTCTTGGGGCAACATATGACCACAGGGTGATTCACTATCCCCTGGTAGTGTACACCCTATGGCGACATTATAGCAGGATTGATGTGTTCTCCTATGAGGCCTGGATGATGTGTTCTCCATGGCGATTGTGGCAGGATTGATATGTTATCTTGTGAGGCCTGGATGATGTATTCTCCATGGCGATTGTGGCAAGATTGATGTGTTCTCTTGTGAGGATGGGATTGATTAAGTTCTCCTGTCGAGGCATCCTACCCATGCAGTCTGGGACTCATTGTAAGTACCTCTCATCTGATCAATGAGCATGGAAATGAAGTTAGGGACCATAGTAGTACCGATGGACACATCGCTATATCTACTATACTCCCTATGCTAGGATGACCTCCATTGATCTGGGATCAATGATATTGGTCTGAGACCAGTGATAGGAGTTGTACCTACTATGACGTTGACTTCAGGTTGGCTGAGACTGGTCTGGGACCAGTGGTACATACTCCGAGACTGACTTCATGTCAATCCAGGACTGGTCTGGGACCAGTGAGAGTGGTACATATGATGACGCTCACTTCGGGTCGGTTGATACTGGTCTGGGACCAGTGGTACACTCTCTAAGCCTGTGATACTAGTCTGGGACCAATGGTAGAAGTGGTACATATGATGACACTAACTTCGGGTCAGTTGAGACTAGTCTAGGACGAGTGGTATGCACTCTGAGACTGACCTTGAGTCGGTGGAGGATGATATTGGTCTGGGACCAATGGTAAGAGTTGTACCCACTATGACACTGACTTTGGGTTGGTTGAGACTGGTCTAGGACCAGTGGTACATACTCTGAAACTGACTTGGAGTCAATATGATACATCCTTGATCATTTCTTCCTCTTCATAATTCAGACAATGAAGATTAAAAAAAAGCAGAGCACAGCAGATCAGAACAGGGCAAAATAGAACAGAGCAAGAGTAGGCAGGATAGAGTAAGAGCCAAGCTATACAGGGCAATACATTTGATGTATGAATAGTAGTGACCAACAAACAGATTGCAGATGGAGTTCTCCCTAGTTGAGAGGGAGTGTTAAATTGGCAACTAGGGCCAAAATCCATGAGGGACATCTCATTCATGGTTGATAATATTTTTATTAGATTCCTCTCATCGAGAGGTGTAGGATTGATCTAAATATCATTCGATTCCAATAAGTATTCATGGAGATATGAATTTATTTTGATTATGGAGTAATTATCTAGCCAGCCTACAACTCATGTAGGCTCAAAAGCCCAACAGTTGCATCTATTCAAATATCACAGTTGTGTATAAATATAGGAGGACTTTTCCGCATTTGATCTGTCTCATCTCCTCACATCTCTCTCTCTCTCTCCTACACAAAAAAGAGGCCCTTCTCTACTGCACAGAAAAGAGACCTTTCTCACACATGTCGAGGAGCAGTTGCAGATTTTAGGGCAGCAACTGCAGAAGTGAAGTTTGACCTACGTGGACTAGAAGATATCCTCATCAGAACTGCGTTGCAAGTCCATCTAGATCTCCTCTTAATTCCATACATTTTGGTGATGGAATCAAGCTGATCCGACGGTCGGTTTGTGAGATATTGTGTACCCTAGTTTGGGACTGATCTATGGTTTGTTGCTGCAAATGTAAATCTGATTTATGTATTATTTCTCTCTACTACATTATTGAAGATAAAGGAAGATTTGATTAAAGGGTTTACCCAATATTTATATTGGGGTTATCCCTAGCTAGCCACCAAATCTTTTGTCTCTTGTCTTGGCTTGTTTTATGTTGATCGTTTAATGTTCTATCTACACTTTACTTTATGCATATGTGATTGCTAATCTATGGATAATAATAATAATAATAATAAGTAAACTGTTATAAGCATAGAACATACCATAACTTAACATTGGCACAGAGAGACTCAACATTGAGTGCAAGAGGGAGTTGGCCTCGAATTTTGAGAGGAAGGATTTTAGCTCGATACATTATTTATAGGGATTGGAGGTGTGTCTAAGATTAGATGAGATCTTCCGGGAAAAGGAAAGTACATTGTTTGTATTTTGAGGAGATTCGACATGGACTACAAATCCATGGCTACAACTATGACAAAAAATTGGTAGAAGCTGAGTGATTTCGTCTCGGATTCAGATTTGGTGGATCCCACGATGTACAAGAAGTTGATTAGATCCTTGAGGTACCTTATTAACACTGTTAGGTCCCTATAATACTAGTGATTCCCCTATTACTATTGTCATTGTATCCCTTTTATTATTATTGTGCCCCTATTGTCCCCATATTATTATTAGTGCACCCCATAGAAGCCCACTATTGTTATTGTTGTGCCCTTATATTATTATTGTTATGTCGGCTTTGATTATATTGTGACCCCTTAGACTCCTATATATAGAAAGGAGGTTTAGTCATTTGTATCATCCAAGAATTGTTCATTTGTGTAATGTAAAGGAGGTTTCCCCCTCGAAGAGGTTGATTTTGAAGTCGTTTATTTATCTTTTCTATCTTTTTGTGAGTTGGTTCATAACATTTGGTATCAGAGCTTTGGATTCTAGGGTTTCGCTGCTCCAAACAGGTTATCGTGGCATTTTCACCATAATTTTCTTTCAGCAATGTTTCAGAAGCTAAAACAAAAACTCATTTGCATCAAAATCGCGATGATCCTCGGGTCCAAATTTCCAATATTTTCTCGCTATATGTTTAGATATATGATCTAATGAAGTCACTGTGTTTGCAGGCTCACAAATTACATACCAAAAACATGACATTGGGAAAATTGCCATAACTTTCTCTCTGAGTATGAGATTGAATTTTCGTAAGAAGTTATAGAGAAAGGATAGACTTTAGTTTTATGTGCATCATTTTCAAGTCAAAAGGTTGAAACAATGAGACGTGGCACTTTGTACTAGTTTTCTCTACTGAAAAAGTGTATAATCAAGTCATATTGGGTGATTGGGCATAATTCTTTCTTGGAGAATCCAATTTCTATCAGACTAGTGGCATTGGAAAGAGGACTTAGAGGGATACTATAATTCACAATTTCAAACCTTGGAGATCTGAAATTTCAGAGATACATTAGATTTAATATCGAGCTCCTACAAAGTGAAAAAAGGTGTGTAGTTTGTTTTAAATTTTTCATAAGTTTGGTTTGAAAAAATAATTTGAAGGAATTCAAAGGGCATAGTAAAGCATAATTACCATTAATTTATGCCTAGAAGAAATAAAATGGAGAAACCTAGTAAGAAACCTGAAAGCTCTAGCATGACTCATGAAGAAGAGGAAGAAATGTAGCATGATATATCAAAATCATGAAACCAAGTGCAAAAAAATCACTCTCACAAAAAGTAACAAAAGCTAAGATGGATGGTTTAAGGAAAAGCGTGGAAGATAAGATGGATGGTTTAAAGAAAGGCATGAAAGCTAATATGAATGACGTGGTAGCTAATATGGATGATTTAAAGATAGGTTTGGAAGTTAAGATGAATGACATGGAAGCTAAGATGGAAAGTAAATAGAAGATTTGAAGATAGATTTGACAAAGTTGCTACAAGAAATGTTTACTAATGGTGAAGGGGTAGTAAAGAAAACTCATGAGGAGAAAAAATAAATGTTAGATATGATTTCATAGACTCTAACATTAGATTGAAGACCCACCATGTTCCAAAGATTGATATGAGGAAGTTTGATGGCAAGGATCCTGTAGCATGGATATTATGAATGGAGCAATATTTCGATCTCGATAATGTGAAAAGCACACAAAAGGTACGGATTACAACTTTATATTTGGAACCAAATTAGTTTGTATGGTATCGATGGATTTTCTCTCGTAAACAAATTGTCACTTGGTCAATTTTTACGGAACAAATGATAGCACATTATGAGGATACAAAAAGCAACACCCTTTTTAGCCAATTGATAAATCTCAAACAAAAGGGTTCAATGATGGAGCACATTGAGGACTTCCAAAAGTTGAATATAAGGGTAAAATATATTCCAAAGGAGCATAGGATTGATGTGTTCGTAGGGACTTTAAAGGATGACATCCAACATGGTGTTCATCTTTGGGAACCTGATTCATTGGAGAAGGCATTCATGTTGGCAAGAAAAATGAAAAGAAAAATTATGGAAACCAAGACGCCTACCACTTAGAACTATAAAGATGGATGTGTTGTTGTCTCTAGTCTTCCACAACCTACAATGTTGACACCACAACAATTGGAAGAAAAAGGAGCGAAAGGGCTTTGTTACAGTTATGATAGCAAATACACTAAAGGTCATAAGTTTGCTGAGAAGAAATTTTTTTACATAGATTGTGAATAGGAGGAAGAAAAGGAACAAGAAACATCAAAAGAAGATGATATACACTAGGAACAAACCCTAGAGAAAGAAGAAATGAATCCAACTATATCTTGTAATGCATTGGCTGGAATTACCACTCCTGAAACTATCAAGATAAAAGGATATATCAAGAATAAAAATGTAATAGTGTTTATCGATTCAGGCAGCACCCATAATTTTATTCATTGTAAGATAGCCAACGAATTGAATTGCTTCCTATATCCAGCACTAGAGTGTCAAGTGATGGTTGCAAGTCAAGGAACCATAAATTTCTTTGGAAAGTGCCATAATATCAAGTTATCCATGGGAGACTATGTATTTAGTAGCCCAAAGTTTTCCATTCCAATGGGTGGTGTTGATGTTGTACTAGGAGTCCAATGGCTACAATCCTTAGGTACAATAGATTTTAATTTTCAATAACTTTTCATGAAATTTTGTTCGGAAGGAAAGGAAGTTGAATTAAGGGGTATCACAAGGAAACCAGGAAAGATAATTATATCTAATGGAATGAAAAATATTCTAAAGAAAGAAAAATGAGGTGTAATTTCACAATTATGTTTGCTAGAGGTTCTCACATCGAAATCATCTATTTCTCCAGATCTCCAAAAAGCCTTGGAAAATCATTCCAAGGTATTTGAGACTCCCAAAGGCCTCCCACCTATTCGTGATCATGATCATGCTATTCATTTGATTCCAGGAAGTTTTCCTCCAAACGTCAGGCCTTACAGATATCCATATTCCCAAAAGAGTGAAATTGAACATATGGTTCCAGAAATTCTAGAGGCTGGTATAATTAAACCTAGTCAAAGTTCTTCCTTTGCTCTAGTAGTATTGGTGCACAAGAAAGATGGATCCTAGCGCATGTGTCTAAATTATAGGGAGCTCAACAAGATCACTATTAAAGATAAATTTCCCATTCCTGTCAGTGATGAATTATTGAATGAACTGCATGGATCAATTTACTTCACCAAGTTGGATCTTCGTTCAGGATATCATCAAATCAGAATGAAGATTAAAGACATTCTAAAAACATCATTTAGAACTCATGAGGGTCATTATGAATTTTTTGTCATGCCTTTTGGCCTTACTAATGCACCTTCTACATTTCAAGGTTTGATGAATTCCATTTTCAAACCCTTCCTTACAAAATTTGTGTTAATTTTTTTTGATGATATACTAATCTACAACAAATCTTGGAAGGATCATGTTTAACATGTTGAGAAGGTGCTCAAACTATTGACGAGAAACAATTATATGAAAAAAGATCGAAATGTTTCTTTGGAGTACAAGAGGTGCAAAATATGGTTCATATTGTATCCCACGAAGGTGTTAAGGTAGACACTAGCAAAATTAAAGCTATTAAGGAATGGAGAATCCCCGCAGCCATAAAGCATCTGCAAGGATTTCCCGGGTTGACAGGGTATTATCGCAAGTTTGTTAAGAATTATGGGAGAATAGCAGTGCCTCTAACAACATTATTGAAGAAAGATTCATTTTCATGGACTCCAGAAACAACAAAGGCTTTTTAACATCTTAAAGAGGCAATGTGCCAAGTACCGATCTTAGCTATGCCGGACTTCACAAAAACTTTATTGTCGAATGTGATGCCTCAGGAAATGGAATTGGTGTTTTTAATGCAAGAAGAAAGACTCATTGCTTTCGAAAGTTGTCCAATCAAAGGAAATTATTTACACAAAGTTATTTATGAGAAGGAAATGTTGGCAATACTACATGCACTTAAGAAATGGTGACCCTACCTAATGGGAAGACACTTCAAGGTAAAAATGGATCAAGATTGTCTTAAATACTTTTTAGAACAAATACTATCTTCAAAGAGCAACAAAAATGGGTCACAAATATGTTGGGTTAAGACTATGAAATCATCTACAAAAAGGGAAGAAAAATGTTGTGGCAAACGCACTCTCAAGAAAGGATGAGGATGTGGAAGCATTTCTTTATGCCATTTCTATTATCCAACCAGATTGGATAAACAAAGCAAGGGATGAATGGAATAATGATGAAGAAGTGTGGGAACTCATTCAAAAGTTACAACAAGATCCTAATACATCTGATACATTTAGATGGAAAAATGATTCGTTATGGTACAAAGATCGATTATACCTACGTAAGAATTCCCAACTCAAACAAAAGATTCTTATGGAATTGCACACTTCTCCCTTAAGAGGGCACTCGATATTTTTAAAAACTTACCACAGGGTTACGAAGGAATTATTTTTGGGATGGCCTTAAATCGGATATTGAAAAGTTTGTGGCGGAATATTTGGTTTTCCAACAAAATAAAGTTGAAATAATTAAAACCCCAGGTGTATTACAACCTTTATCCATTCCAAACCAACGTTGGGAGGAGGTTTCAATGGATTTTATCACAGGTTTATGCAAGTCCAAAGGAAAGAGTGTCATCATGGTGGTAATTGACAGACTTACCAAGTATGCACACTTTTGTGCATTATCTCATCCATTTAAAGCCAGTACAGTTTCTACTGCATTTGAGGAAACAATTGAAAAGATACATGGAAACCCAAAGATACTATAGATAAAAATCGACAAAAATATATAGATACTATATATAAAACCATTATAAATTTGAATAATTTTACAAATACATCAATAAACATTTTATAGTTTTCATATTAGGGCCTAGTGAGATAGTTAGATTCACCAATGTTTTTAAAATTCAAGATAATTTCCCATCCTTAAAATTTTCGATGATGCTAGGAAGTACTATGGCTTCGGAAACTACTAGCAGGGATATTTGATCAAGATCTAGAGATGACCTTGATACATTGTGATAATCAAAGTTGTGTTAAGCTTTCAAAGAATCTACCATTTCATGAAAGGTTGAACCTTATTGAGATCAAATATCACTTCATCTAAAACATAGTGTATAAGGGAGAAATGAAGCTCGAGTACATATCCATAGATGAGCAGATTGTAGATATTCTCACCAAGCCTCTATCTAGATCAAAATTTGTATACTTCAAAGATAATCTTGGTGTGATGTAGAATGTCTCACTCTTAAAGAGGGAGTGTTTATGCTTTTGCAATATTGGGGAGACATTCTCCCATGGGATCATGCTGATTTGACTAGTGGGGGAATGATACATTCACCCATGGAATCATGTTGATTTGGATAAGGGTGAATGGCCCAGGGAAATTGCAGTATAGGGTAGGCATTCTACCATTAGAGCCATGTTGATTGGCATCCATAAGGTCATGATAATTTGACTGAGGAAGAATGATACATTCACCTAAGAAGCCATGTTGGTTTCACTGGGCCATGCTGATTTAGTCAGGGGTGACTGAACCAAGGGTAGAACTTTTCCTAAGAACCATGTTGATTTGTCTATTTCATGTTTATTTAACCAAGGGATACTGATACATTTTCCCATGGTGATTGATTTTCAACAGTAATCTGGTACACTCTTTGTCTACTTTTGCCAAAAATATTTCCATCGGGTCAATTGGTCCTCTACATATCTAATGGCGTAAAATTGTGACTTTATGAGGGTTTTAAAGTCCTCCCACTTAGTCACTAAAATATCTCCCTGTAACCTCAAGGTATTTGTGTGGCTTTCCCATCAGGTCAGTGCACGACCCTCTAATTTCAACCTTGCAAATGAAATTTTATGTTCATCCTCTACATGATGAACATTGAAATAAGATTATAATTGTTGCAACAAGTGATTTAGTTTTAGATCATCGATCTCAACTTGTTACAAATTGACATCGAATTTTCCTTCCATTTTGAATGGGGATTATGAATGGTTCATGGCACTCAAGCTAGGTTGATTTCTTTCAGGTTATTTCTTCAACTTGTTCTTCATTTCTTTCCAATATCCTACTTTCCTATTTGATTTGTCCTCTACATTAGGACCCCCATATTCTTTTAATATCCTAAGATTATTACTCAAGGCTAACATGAGGAGATTCACATGACGGCTTATATTATAACATGTGCTTCCAACTATGAAAATATCTCCTTTGTAGGATCACAAGGGTAACTCACAGATTCATCATCCATGACTAAGGTATTCTAATTTTGGTTTTTAACCAATCTAGATTCCCTGCAAATATATATAATATACCTAAAGAAACTTGCATTGATACCAATATGATCTATAAACTACTTTCGATATTTCACCATACAATTCATCAAAATAGATATGATAAATTATACTTAAAATTCTAAAATCTACACTATGAGGGTTTATTTCTCCTTATATTTTTAGATCTATAAATAATTGTTTATTGTGTATGCATGTAAATTATAATTATGTCGGAAATAGAGAAGAGTGAAATAAAAATTCACAAACAATTATTGACACAAGTTATACCCATAGAAACCCTTTTTGTAGGAAACCTAATTGGAAGGTGAGGAAGCTCTCAAATCTTTCTTTGAATAGAAAATGTATACAAGTACAAAGGAGTATGGTTTGTGGTTGTAGAGTCCAAGAACTGCTTTATCTTGACACACTTTTTTTCCATGTTTACTTCCTTTTTCCTATCACCATCATCCAAATAAAAGCAATAAATATAAGGTTTTGCTAAGGTAAGCATTCATATGTCCCGTTTTTCATATTTTGTCAATATGCCTTATTGTTTTATTAAAGATTATATGTAGCTACAGAATTGATCTGATTCTGCAGGTAATCCACATATTTGCATCTACTTCCATTTTTACAAGGTTTGAGTGTGCCATCTCAGCAAAGGAGTATATGGGTAGATAGGGAATGATCCTCTCATGGATTTATTCCTCTTTACTCGAGCTAATCCATCAAGATATTCACACTACAACATAGTCAACCATGACAGTCAACCACAAGATAACATCCTAGAATAAAGTCTGAGTTTCAAGAGATATTATCGATTTATTTTTTTCAATAGCAAATCGACAAATAAGCGGTATGATTTAGTTTTGATAAGGATTGTAGTGAAGACCTGTAGGCTTGAATTTCTCATGTTGTTAATTAAAAACCCATAAGAACAATGGAAACTTTGTGTTAAGTGTGCCACTGTATGTAATTTTAAAGCATCTTGTATAAAATCTTTACCGATTAATGCAAAGATCTTAGTTCATACATTTTATGTGTTGTTGATTAAATTTATTGACTACCTCGTGGAGGGCCCTTGCATGAAGATCAGATATTTGATTCACTGCAACTAGATTTTCTTTTATTTCATAGATTTAATTTATGGATGCTCTGTTTTTATTTTTTTTTATACAGTTCAATGGAGTTTGTGACTAGGTTCACTGTATTGATCACTATATCAGTAATTTTGTTTGCTTTATACCTAGCATAACTCAATCATCTCGTTTTCTTTACATCTATAATAACTCAATTATATCAATTGCTTTATACCTAGTATAAATGAGTCATTTCGTTACATTCATAGTTTAGTTATTTCATAGCTTAGTATTGTTTCTGTGTTACTTTTGCATTGAATGAAGTTGCAGTAGATAAGAGTGACAGTCTTTCTCAGCATTTGAACTCAAGCACATTTCACCTTTTAAGTTGATAAAATAGGATCTCCTTTATATCATTTCATGCTTTCATAGTTAGCTTTGTCTAGTTGCGGCATAAAAATCCAAAAACAATTAATAAGTTGAAAAGTAGATTAAATTAATATATCATTGAAAAGAGTTAAGATCATTATTCAACCATTCTAAAAAGCTCAATTCAATTAGAACTAACTCTAGAGATATCATTTAGAGTAATCAATTAAAAAATCTTAAAAACAACATCCTAGTATAGATAGTAACGACATCTCAATATTGATTCTAGAGTTTGACATTAATTTAGATAGCAATAACATAATCACCTTAAACAACATAAAAAAACTTCTAGCACATACAGTGGACTTGTACTTCATCAGTTTACCTAACTTGGTCAATAATTTATGCTTATAATTTAAGAACATTAAATTGACTAAACATTTTGGCATCGTTGCCAAGGAAGGGCAAATAGAAGTTAAAAAAAAAATTATCATCAATTAAAAACATGATATGTGTAGGGAAAGAGACTCTAGAGGTAGATTTGTAGGATGAGGGAGAAGTTTAATTCCCACAAATCTGCTCACTCCACCATGACTTCGAAGTTCCACACCACCTACTCAAACCCAAATTCCATTTGTAGGTCATCAAAGACTTCCTAAAGTCTTACGATAAGAAATCCAATCAAGAACTTCACCTACTTCATCTACTGAAGCCATAATCGAAGAAAATCCTACATCCCCAACTACAGGAGTAGTTTTTCTATCTTCCACTAGTGAACAAATTCTAGGAGAATAATAAAAAATTCCTAGTGAAGAAATGGAACAAGAAACTAATTTTGACTATCCATTGATAGAGGAACCAGAAGAATTAGAAGATCCTTACATTAGTTCTGAAGAATATATCATGGTTGAAGAAGGAGAAGGGGAGGTACACAATATCAATGGTGAGCAAAATAAGATTGGAGGAGGTAGAGGTATAGGAGGAGGTGGAGATAGAGGCAGAGGAGGGGGTAGAGGTAGAGGAAATCAAAATCCTTTTGGATTTCCTATTTTCGATGAAGATACAACCCTCACAATGAAGAATATTTCACCTTCTATTCTTCCTAATTTCCATGGAAAAAGAAGTGAAGACCGAGAGACATTTCTCTTTCAATTTGAAGTATTATGCAAATCATATGATGATCTGCATGATGCTTAAAAATTGAAATTTTTCCCTGCTACCTTAAATGGTGCGGCATTAAAATGGTTCATGAGTCTAGGAACGAATTCTATAAGGACATGGACGCAAATGAAAGAAAATTTCTTAGATAAATATAGAGACTATTGTATGCCTCACAACATTAGAGACACAATCTTCAAAATGACGCAAAAACAAGATGAGAATCTTGAATACTTAGTCGAAATATTTGTCTATAATCTTAAGAGGGAAAAAATGGATAGTTTAGATGAGGAAACTTTGAAATCCCTCCTACTCAAATCTATCAGATATGAGTGGATTGATCTCCTTAACTTAATACGAAAAGGGGATATTTCTCAACTGCCATTTACAGATATCTGTGATTTATGTGTACATATCTCAAGGGGTAAAGCACAAGTTGGAAAAAGTCCTAGGGACCCTCTCTTATCAAGAATCAATAAATCTACAGTTGGGATGGTTAGTAGGGAAGAATTAGGAAATTTGCTTGATACTTTCAAGATAGATATTTTAGGCAGTCTAAGTGACAAATTGACAACCTTAAACTACAAAATAAGAAAAATCTCGAAGATGCTGCATTATCCATTTTTTGTTCTAGGTGTAGGAAGAAGCATGCTCTAAGCTGTTAAAATTGGAAACTAAGGCCAAACTCCATGTGGGTCATCTTATTTATGGTAGCTGATATTTTTCTTGGATCCCTCTCATCGAGAGGTGTAGGATTGATCTAAAGATCATCCGATTCTGATAAGTATTTATGAAAATATGAATTTATTTTGATTATGGACAAATTGTCAAGTCGATCGGCAACATATGTAGGCTCAGAAGCCCAATAGTCATGTCTATTCAACCTCTATGTTTTAGTATAAATAGAAGAGGACTTGAAGTCATTTTTCACACACACACTCACTCTTGTGATCTCACTTCATCCTGTTTTGGGTTTGATGAAGATGAGAGCTAGAGGGAGTGCCCTAGGGTATATGTTGCCCTAGATAACATGCCCTAGATCTAAATGCAGTCATGGGAAAATATGCTCTACATTGCTCAAAAATTCAAAAAATCCGGAAAAGCTAGAACTGCCGGAAAAGCCAAAAATCCGTAACTAGCAGAAAAACTGGAATTGTCGGAAAAGCCAAAACTGTCGGAAAAGACAAAATTGCTGGAAAATCCAGAAAAGCTGGAACTATTGGAAAAGACGGAAATGCCAGAAAATCCGGAACTACCAGAAAAGCTGGAAAAGTTGGAACTATTAGGACTACAAGGACTGCGGAATTGTTGGAAAAGCTGGAAAAGCCGAAACTGCTAAAAAAGCCAGAACTGTCGGAACTGCCAAAACTGTCAAAAAAGTCGGAAAGCTAGAAAGCCAGAAAGCTAAAAGTTGGAAATACGGAACTCTCAGAAAAGCCAGAACTGCCGGAAAGGCTGGAATTTCCAGAAAAGTTGGAACCACCGAAAAATATGGAACTACCGGAAGCTGGAACTATCGAAAAAGCTAGAACTGCCAAAAAGCTGGAACTGTCGGAAAAGCTGGAACTACCAAAAAAGCCGAAAAAGTCAGAACTACCGAAGAAGCTAGAGCTACCTGAAAAGCCAAAAAAGTTGGAACTATTGAAAATCCGGAACTGTTGGAACAGTCGAAGCATCTGTCTCCAAAGGAGGGCAACATGCAAGGGACAACTAACTAACATTGGGACAGTTGTATGGTACTTGGCAACAAATACACCAAGCATGCAATAAAAAGCATGCTAAGGACAACAAGCAAGTAAGGTGCAGCCAACACATAGGTTAGGATGGAAACATGGTGCATTAATGGCACATAATGCAGTACAGTGATAGGTACAATCATGATTAATGAAGCATGATGAAATGCAACATAGCAGTCACTGAGTGCATATCAGCGATGAGTACAACATTGGGTGCAAATCCGTGATAAGAGCAACTCAATGATTAAAGTAGCACAATAATAGGAGCAGCAACATGAAGTGCATAGCATGGTCATTAAGGTCTAGCATTGTGATGAGAAGTACAGCATGGTGCAAGACGGTGAGGTGCAGCAAGTGGACGAGATGCAGCACTATGATGGGTGAAGGAGTCACCTTGGAGAATCTGTTGAAGCAACATGTCTTCAACTAATCTCGTGTAGATATAGAAAGTCAAAATGTTGACTTATGTTGTAAATGTACTATCTCTCTCTCTCTCTGCTAAACTATTGAAGAACATAGAAGAAGAATTTATTAAGGGTTTCCCCACATTGGGGTTTGTCCCTGGCTAGCACCACATCTTGTGTCCTCTTGTCTTGGCTTGTCTTTTGCGATTTATATTTATGTTCTATCTGCAGTTTACTTTAATGCTGATGTGATTGCTAATCTGGAAAAGATATGGAGCTAACTGTGAACATTGAAATAAATTACTCTAAGCATAGAACATCCCTAAAATTAATATGGTATCAAAGCTGAGGTGAAGATAATTCCCAAGCAAGAGTCAAAGAGCAATCACCGAAGACAATTGGGAAAGGACAAAAGGATCAATGGATTCCTCATCCCTCTTCAAATTCACCAAGGGTGAAGTCGAAGTAGAGATATTATCAGAATGGTGCAGCGGAATATGGCCTACCTAAAGATCACTTCATTGGAAGACTGGATCTCAGGGTGGAAGGAAACGTAGGTAACTAGTTCGGCCATTATGTGAAGGAGTGTCCCAATGGCAGGGACACATCACTTGATGATGATAACAATCATTCCAGGGACATCTTCAATGATCAAAGGAATGACAAGTAATGCAGGTCATCAAGGAAATGATTGACTCTTCATAGAAAGCAAGGAACCCCAAGTATGAAGAACCAAATGTTGTTTCCGATAAGTTAAAGAAGTGTTATCTTGTATTGGCCCTCTCCTTTAGATTATTTTTGAATCTGGCTTATAGATTGTAGTTCTTCAAGGCACTTCATCAGATAGATGGGTGCACTCTCTAATTTGGTAGAGATGGAAACAATCGTGGGATTATAATTCGAGCCGATGCCACCTATTCTGGAAAGGGTGTAGGGAATGTTAACTCTCAATTGAATAAGGGTAACTAGATTCATTTACAGAATCTATTTTATGTACCTAATCCCAAGAATAACCTGGTGTCTATCTCGGAAATGGAAGTCAAAGGTTTCAAGGTGGCATTCATCGATTGTTGAAATTTGGTACCGAAGGATAGGTGGTTCCTTAAGGCTTTGATCTTTGGCCTAGGGAAAAGTGTTCAAAAGAATTTAATTTTTCTCCTAAAGCAACTTTATAATTTTATAAATAAATCTAATTTAAAGTGACTTTAATAAAGTTAATGTAAAATTAGAAAGGAAAAGTGACTTTGGAAATAAATGACTAAGTGGGTCTTTATTAAAGTGGGGCGAGTTAAAAAATAAAAAGTGAGATTTAAATGAGCATTTAATCTCATCCCTAGATCTCAATCTATTTCAGCCATTCGATTTAGAGGTTACCCAAAAGTTACTTAGGATTAGATTAAAGGAGGAAAAAGTGGCAAGAGGTCATTCATTCTTTCATGAGCAGATTGAGAGAAGGAGAGCAAGAGAGCAAGGGAGATTTATGGACAAGGAGGAGAAGGAGACAGAAGCTTGGCACACATTCCATGGCAGCAGTTGAGCAGATTTGTACAGCTGATTTAGCACACAGTGAAAGGTTGATTTTGGCACGATTTTCTAGAAAGCCCTACAGCTGGTTTGCACAGAAATCGAGGAGTGGTTTGCACAAAAATCGAGGAGCAGTTTGCTATTTTTTCTGCATGCAAATCGAGGTCCGTACAGCGAATTTATTGCAGTCCATACAATGCATTTAATGCAAGTCGTACAACAACATTTAAGACTAAAAGTGGGCACGAAAATCGAGGAGTCCGTACAACATTTATTGTTGTCCTGTTTGCTGTAATTTCCAGTTTGTTGTGAGGCACGAGAAAAGAGATAAGTTGTAAATTTGTTGGCTAATTTTTTCCTGAATATTTCTCACTGTAAAAAAGGCATTTTCAAAAATAAAGAAGAGCTCTCGAACTGGTTTTCCCCAAGAGTTGTAGGGTGTTTTTCCAGGGTCACATTGACCAAAAATCACTGTGTTCAAATGTGTTAAATGACTGTTTGTACCTACTGATTTTTATTTCTGCATTTTCCAGCATTCTGTAAAATTTCCAGAATTTGTGTTTTCAGCAAAAAATTATTTTTCCAGTTGTTGAATGTATGGATATGGGAAAGGGCATTTAACTATATGGGAGAAATAAGGTGAAACTTAAAACCGGGGTGGGAAATGAGAAATTTCTACATGGTATCAGAGCTTGAGTGCTAAAGTGCAGTTTGGGACAACAAGGAGGAAAATTACAGCCTGCTGATTTTTCACTCAAAAAATTCCAGCAAGCTAATTTTTCAAAAACAACAGTTTTATCTTTACTACAGCAGTGCTATTTTTCAGTTTTAGGACAACAGGATGTCATTGGGATTGAGGGTGGAGGATGGGCTAGATAGGCATACAAATTACAGTGTTTGGAAGGAGAGAATGCAGAGTATCTTTGAGGAGGCAGAAATCTGGGATATCATGGTGCATACCACACAGAACCCTGTTGTTGTGCCTACTGATGCTACTCAGTTGGCTGAGTATAATAAAAAGAACAACAAGGGTAAGAGGTTGATTCTAGACGGAGTCAAAGACCATTGCATTCCTCATGTGAGAGGAAAGAGCAATGCCCTTGAGATGTGGACAGCATTGTCCAATCTCTACCAGAGTACCAATGAGAACTGGAAAATGGTTCTGAAGGAGAAATTGAAAAACATTAAGATGGGTAATGATAGTGCAGCTGGATATCTCACTAAGATTACTAATGTGAGAGATGAGTTGGCAGCGATTGGAGAGGCCATTCCACCCACTGAGTTGGTGCGGATTGCGGTAAATGGCCTCCCCCGTTCATGGATGAACTTTGCTGATGGAGTTTGTGCTCGTGAGACCCTTCCCACATGGGAGAGGTTTTGGGATGATTGCATTCAGACAGATATCAGAAAAGGTCAGCTTGGGGCAGCCAAGCGAGTTGAGTAGGATGAGGATGTAGCACTGGTGGCAGGAGGCAAGAAAGCCAAAGGGAAGAAGCAAGGTTCCACAAGTAGTGGTGGGGGCAAAAGCAAAGGTAAAGGCAAACAGGTAAACACACAGAAGGACTATTCCAAGGTGAAATGTTGGAATTGTCAAAAGATGGGACACTATGTAGTTGTGTGTCCGGAGAAGAAGAAGAAGAAGGGGAAGGACCAGAGTTTGGCAGCCTTAGCAGAGATTGAGGACTTTGCAGGTCATTTTGACCGGGAGTTTGCGTTCACTATGTGTGAGTCCTCTAGTGCAGGATCACCTGCCATACAAGTTCAAAGGGAGCATGCTTTTCCCTCAATTAGCGGAGCATCTACAAGTATCTGGTATGTAGACAGTGGGGCTTCACGTCATATGACAGGAGTCCGTGAGTACTTCTCAGAGCTTTCAAAGAGTGGCACTGATGTAGAGGTAGTACTCGGTGATGATAGAGTTGTTAGAGTAGTCGGGGTGGGGACACTAACATTTCAGAGGGAATCCAAACCTCCCTTGAAAGTGACAGAGGTTCTTTATGTGCCAGGGATGAGGAAGAACCTCATATCTGTCTCAGCTTTGGAGAACAGAGGATATGAGGTACTGTTCAGGGGAGGATAGGTGTTGATGTATCCTAGGGGAACTCCAGCTGAGTCAGCTAGAGTGATAGGTGTACACCATGCAAAGGTGTACAGGTTTGCCTTCCAGCCCCTTTTGGCATTGAGTAGTAGTACCGACAGCAGAGCTAGCAGTTCTGAGCAGTGTGAGATTTGGCACCGCAGGATGGGACATATGTATCATGGAGCCTTGAGGACCTTGCGGGAGATCACTACAAGTATGCCAGATTTCAGTACTGATCACTTTGATACTTGCAGAGGATGTGCTATGGGCAAGTTTGCCAAATCCCCTTTTCCCAGCAGTGACAGCAGAGCGACTGGGATACTTGATTTGATACATTCTGATGTGAGCGGTCGGACGTCTCATGTTTCCTTGAGTGGATATGAGTATTATGTTTTATTCATTGATGATCACTCCAGGAGGACCTGGATTTATTTCTTGAAGACCAAGAGTGAGGCCTTCAAGCGGTTTCAGGAGTTCAGAGCTCTTGTGGAGACACAGACAGGTCGGAAGATCAAGTCCCTGAGGTCGGACAATGGAGGAGAGTACACCCTTGGAGAGTTTGTTGACTATTGTGCGGAGGCAGGCATCAGGAGGGAGTTCACTGTTCCTTACAACCCCCAGCAGAAAGGGGTTGCGGAGAGGAAGAACAGATCCATCATAGGGGCTGCCAAAGCCATGTTACATGATCAGGGGTTGCCATTGTTTTTGTGGGCAGAGGCCTGCAACACAACTGTTTACTTGCAGAACAGGAGTCCGCATCGTGCCTTGGGGCACATGACTCCGGAGGAGGCTTTCTCTGGGAAGAAGCCTGATATTGGTCATCTTCATATCTTTGGATGCATTATATACTCCTATATACCCAAGGAGAAGAGGACCAAACTAGAGCCCACCGCAGAGAAGGGTATCTTTGTGGGCTACAGTGAGACCTCAAAGGCCTTTTGGATTTACATTCCTACACAGAGGAGAGTTGTTGTCAGACGGGATGTGAAGTTCGAGGAGGACAGGGCCTTTAGGAGATCACGGGAGTTGGAGTATCTGGATCAGCCAGACCCTCAGCAGCAGTTGAGTCAGTCACAGTGATCCAGTGGGCAGGGATCAGGAGGATCAGGAGGATCTGGAGGTACATCTATGAGGATGTCAGGTCCATCAGT
>APFE030856616.1:0-21582 GCA_000404065.3 Pinus taeda
TTATAGGAACTAAATGGATATTCAAGAACAAGCTAAACGAAAATGGAGAAGTCATTAGAAACAAGGCCAGACTTGTTTGTTAAGGGTATGCTCAACAAGAAGGTATAGCTTTTGAAGAAAATTTTTCACCTATTTCCAGACCTGAAGCCATAAGAATGTTTCTTTCTCTTTCCAGTTTTCGGAAATTCAAAGTATACCAAATGGATGTAAAATGAGCCTTCCTTAATGGAGATTTAGAAGAAGAAGTTTATATTGAACAACTAGAAGGATTCATTCTTGGAAATGATGCAAAACTTGTATGCAGAATAAAAAAGGCTCTCTATGGTCAGAAATAGGCTCCAAGGGCTTGGTATTACAAAATGATCTGCAAAAAGCAATTTATATACAAAGATTGAAAATGATAGATTGCTAATTATTATTTTTTATGTTGATGATATCATTTTTGGTAGCAATGAGGAATCCATGAGTCAGAATTTTGCTTCAGTAATGTAGCAAGAATTTGAAATGTCATTTCTTGGTGAACTTACCTATTTTCTTGGTCTACAAGTTCAACAAACTAAAGATGGTATATTTCTTTCACAAACCAAATATCTCAAGCAGATATTGAAAAAGTATAGAATGGAAGATTCTAAACCTGTACATATTCCAATGGTAACAAGATGCAATCTCAGCTCAAATGATGAATCAGTAGCAATACATCAACCAACTTACAAATCCATGATTTGCAGTCTACTTTATCTTATAGGTACCTGACCTGACATCATGCATGCAGTAGGAATAGTTGGAAAATTACAAGCAAATCCAAAGGAATCACACCTTCAGTCAATCAAAATAATTTTCAAATATCTTCAAGGAACTCAAGACTTTGGACTATGGTATCCTGGAGATGCAGATCTTACTCTTCATGCATATACAGATGCAGATTGGGCAGGAAGTGTTGATGATAGAAAAAGAACTAGTGGTGGTGCATTCTATATGGGTTCTAGGTTAGTGTCTTGGTTCAACAAGAAACAAAGTTCAATTTCTCTATCTACAGCTAAAGAAAAATATGTGGCGGTTGCATCTTGCTGCAGACAACTACTTTGGATGATGCAAACTTTGCAACACATTCAGATCACATGTACTCCACCCATCTCCATTCTATGTGCTTGAACAAAATATTAAATTGGAGTATATTCCCTCCAAAGAACATATTGTTGATATATTCACTAAACCACAGCCCAGAGAAACATTTGAATATCGCAGACAAAAGCTAGAAGTAGTTGATGCATCATCCTACTGTTAAATCCATTTTTTTCAAAGGAAGGTTATTATACATTGGTTTCATGAAGTATAATCGTGTATACAGGCGTGTTTTTATGGATGAAAAAGTGTTTATGTGTTTATGACAAGGAATGCAGTGGGACAAACTCAGGAAAAGGGGTCTGATATGGTTCAATCAATTATCTACTCTGATTGATGATGATTACAATCTGCTGATGATATGTAGAAATGTGTTGGTACCTATAAGGTGTTAAAAAGTTGATGTATATCTGTTTAATGATGATCCCTTGATGATTCTCACTAATATTTGCAATGATTAGAACTGAAAATGAACATTCGACACAAGTTCATGGGGAGAATATGCTTATAATAATGCATTGTTGGCATTTTGATTAGAATATCTTGGTACTTGAAGATGCTTATATTGTTTGATCCACATAGTTTTTTTTTATTCAGATGACTCTTTTTTTATGATGTACATATACAGGTTGTTGATCTTAATGCTGCTAAAAAATGTTGATGGTGCAGATCATATATGATGTATGATAGTTGTTTATGACTATCATGGTTTTGTTTAGATTTTTGGTCCTTGTTATAAATGTCATGTATATCATTTGATGTAAAGGTCATGGAAAGACCTAATGCATGGGAAGGATGATGTAATAATTTCTAGTTTAGTCATTTGGTATATCCCCACATAGTTGGGTGCATAAGTCAAAATTGGTGTATTCCCACTTGATTGGGAGATTGATGTATGTATGAGTCATTGGTGATAGGAAGGTCATACTCACTTAGTTGAGCTATAGACTCTGCATGTTCTCAAGGGGAGCATGGACAGTTTAGTGCATCTGATCATGTACTCAGGGGGAGAATATCTTGGCCCGCCCTTTGCCCTTGATGTCAAAGGGGGAGAGTGTCTTGGTGTTGTTGTTTACATCAAGTCCGAAGGGGGATATTGTTGGAATTATGATACAAGCATTGTCCTTGATGGAAACTCACACTCATATGACAATTCATAGTACAACAGGTTAACAACAAAGGAATACATATCAGATAGTAGTTTAAGAAGTATACGCTATTTCACATTGTCCAAGCAACATATACACACAGATTGACAGAACAAAAGAAGTGTATAACGTATACACACACTTTCACAGGAGGAAAAGCGTGTACATGTTAGAAAACCAAGTTTTTGGTCTAAGGTATTTGGTGCAAGGTATTGACCCTAGGTATTTGGTCCAAGGTATTGAGAAAGGCCTAAGAATATATAATGAGGAGAAGATCATTAGGCTAAGGGTGCAAGCACTGAAGATTTAATTAAGTGTTAGATCAAATATGCATGTTATGGTTTTATGGTGCTTTGCTCGATCTGAACTAAGGATGAACCTTAGTAGTTGATGAGGGATGAGATCTAATGATGGATCAGGATCTAAAACGAATTATTATTATCATGGATACAGGGAAAATTTTAAGAACCCCCCTAAATTTATATGTATAATAAATGGTCGAATCTCCATGGTATATAGGAAAACTGGAAGGCGATTTTATCAATAATATAATATGTATATATATATTTTTTGGCAAATCTCTCACCAGGCATGGAAAATATTTTACTCAATTATAAAATCTAGTAAGATCTTGGCGAGTCTTTCCCTAAATAATAAAACTTTGTAAAGTCCTAGTGAATCTTAGCATTGTGAACTCTTAGAGAATTTTTTGAAAAAGTATAAAACCATATATGACAAGAGCCACATGGTGGCAATATCAGTGTTTTTTTTTTCACATTTCCATGACATGAAACTTGTTTATAAAATTATTAAAAAGCCAACCAAGTCCCTTATAATATGCAAGTAAGCTTACAACAAAGTCTGATACCTCTACTATGCTTGTCTTCATTCAAGTGTCATAGTTACTATACTTAACACTATGAATCACAACTCTCTCAGAACTCAACTTTATAGTGTAATTAAAACCTTTGGAAATTGAATCTGACAACTATATAAAAAGGATTTGTGAAATAGAAGCTTTTGTGAATAAGCCCACTAACTATCACAGCTAAACAATCAATCTAGACTATGAAGTCTTCCATCTTGATCCCAATCGTGCTGATGATCAAGGGAGTGCGACCACCTGGCCTAACATAATGGTCATCATAGCTTCCACTAATCAACAACCACCTTGCAAGGACATCCTAGCTCATGTCTCATGAATTTTATTCATCAATCTTAACTGATATAAATCTTATAAAGATAATATTAGAATCCTCTCCAGATTCACTGTTAATACAAGGGTAAGAAATTTTTCTAGCTCAAGGCACTAGCCAATTACAACTTTTGGTATTGTGACCCCTTTGTGGGATGCAACCTACCCTGTCCCGTTGGGTTTTTGCCTTGTAACATAGTTCAAGGATCACAAGACTTCCAGTCTTCCTACTCCATTAGACACACTTTATATGCTATACATAGTGAATGGAAAAGAAGCATTATAGGACACACAATTTCACAGAAGGAAGAAAAATCTTAGCCAGTTCAATATCAAAATCTTAACCACTGATTAATAAAGAAAAACAAGTAGTGTAATGAATTCTTTTGAGTTATTTATTTACAAGTTGTAAAGAATGTAGTGGAATGGAAAATATTACTTAGGAAACTCTTCAATATTTTCTACTAATATGTCTATGCATGTACATATGAAATTAAGAGCATTGTTGAATACAAAGTTTCCTTTTCTCTTGCCTCCATCTTGACAAATCAGTGTGAAATTAGTGTCACTTTGAATCTCCTTTCCTGTGTGGATGTTTTGACAAATCAATGTGAAATCAAAGTCACTTTTAATTTCCTTTTCTGCGAGGGATCACATCCATAGTTGATTAGTAGAAGATAATCTACTATATATTATGTTCAAGAAACTAACTGTAATCTACAGTGGAAATGCGACCTCAATTCTTATTATGAATTTGAATAACTCAGGACAACATAAGATATAAAAATGCATATGGCCTTAGTAGCTAGAAAAGAATCACTCCATTTACAAGACCACCTATATTTCGACACTTAATCTAAATAATGGCACTAGTTGCAGTGCTTATTTGCATTAACACCATGGAAAAGAAACAACAATGTGTCAAAGCACACTTACTGGAAAAGTTGTAACTTTTCGAGAATATTTAATGATAACATCTGAACCTCGTAGCTATGGTGGGGAAACTAGGGAACCCAAATCTTGGAAGATATCTCATACCAAATCTAAGAAAAAAATAAAAAAGGGAAAAAAACAAAATCTATAAATCAAGCAACGAATTATTTACAAATCAAATACAATTCCTTTAACTAACAGTTAAATTGTGGTGATATATTTAAATATTTAGTAAGAGGGGAACTTCAAACCATGGAATATTACCTTTGTCATTACTTTCATCCCTCAATGACTGAGATTACAAATCAATACTTATGGAAAGATTGTAAGAAATTCTGTGAAATAGTAAAGCAGACCCTCTATTTTCAAGCAGCAAAATCAAGACATTGTTACATCAAGAGCCATAATTGATACATAATCAATGAATCAAGTCCTTGTATGGCACAGGCTTGTTTCACAACCTCTATTTTCTGAATAACAAAATCAAGACATTGTATGTGGTTATTTCCAAAAAGAAACTACATTCTAATTTGGAAGAGGATCTTATCAAAAGACATGGATTTATTCAAAGCTACAAATCCTAATGGGTTACTGAAAAATAAGTTGGAATATGGGATCATGATACTTAAATTGAAAAGATATGCTTTCCTTTTAGATTCATTACAGTTATACAATGTATTTTGAAAGAATTAGAATTTGAAATTGGGCCTTTCTATCAAGAGAAATTTTCATTAACAGAATGTACTTTCCTACCTGAAATGTTGTAGATATCCAAGAAAAACTTGAAAAGCATAAGAGAACTTAGCAGAATGTACTTTCTTTCCTTCCTTAACATTCTTAAAGAGTTGAGGTTCCCCAAATCATCAGGTAACTTTCAAAGGAAATGACAGTTCACAACTGAAGATGTGTCACAAATATGAGGGGGCATCTCCTCCAAATCACAAAAGTGCTCTAGGTTAAAATCTAGCATTATTGGAAGCTTAATGCTCGACTGGGTGTTATTGAACCCAGACATTTTTCCAATATTCACGAAAAGCTTAAAGATAGCTTCTCTAATTTCTACATGACTTTACTATGCTCTTGAAGTGGGGGCACATGCGGCCTCTCCAAGTGAATAGTCTTAAACTAAGTGAAGATAAGGCCAATAGATCATTTAGTCTAGATCTTTTTAACCCATAATTTAATATTATGTCTCTCTTGAACCCATAATTGAATACTATTAGGACTTTTAGATTTTTCATGGAACTCAAAAATGTTGGAAGAAAGTATTTGCTTCCAGAAAAGAGTAAAACTAAAGCCTCTGCTTGAGGAAAATTGACATGACACCACTAATACTTCTCCATGGAATCTGTATAGGTAAACCACAAATGCAAAATTCCATTAGAATATTGTGTTTATTGAATACACAAATGAAATCATTGCATTTCTTTAAAATATCTTTTGAAATCAAAATTACCGAAATTACATATCGGTAACCTAGTGGGTGTAGGATAAAATTCACTCATGTCATTCACAAAAAGCATGAGAAAAAACCTAATAATATATATAAAACCAAGAAAAATTCAAATTCATCACTTCTAGGGACCTCGTAACCACCCTGCCGATACACAAGTATGTTCCTTTTGTAGTTAGAAAAATTACCCAAATTACAATCTGTTTACTCCATCCTATGTTGGAAAGTTATAAAAGGATGACTAGTGCAATCAATCCATTCCTTTTAGCCCGGGATTTGTTTCAGTTTAAAACAGAAGTATACAAATATACTTGTCCAATGTGTATGCTTTAACCATTCACCTTAAGATGTTTTTACAATATAATTTCCTAAGTCTATTTAATATCCTCATTATCATAAAAACCTACCTATATCCATCTTAACTTCACATCTACCATTCTTAGGGGGATGAAATCTATTTATCCCTCTGAGCACTTGGTAGACCCAGAATTAAGATGGATCTAAGATGATAGAATTTCCCCTTTAAAGAGTCTATGCTTACATGAATACCATGGTATTTCCATGGGTCAATTCCATGGGTTATCATAAACCTGGAGCTTAAAAATTACTATTAGTAATTTATAAAAATTAATAAAATTAATAGTTGATTTTTATTTTATTTTTTATTTTAAACAAGCTAAAATGTTTAACATACACTAAATTACAACATCCATTTTTACTCTTGATCCACCAAGCCCCGAGAGGGATCAAATATGTTTTCACTCTATGCTAGTTTTCATATCACGATATTTGATACCTTAGTGGATCCAGAGTAAAGATAGATCTATGCTGGTTTAATTCCCCCATTTAAATAGGCTACATTCCAGGTGAATACCATGGGTCAATACCATGTGCCATTTTGGTGAATACCATCGGTCAATACCATGTGCCATTGTTATTTTTATTAATACTAATATTATGGTTAATAATGTTTTTTTGCATGGTATTAATAATAATCTAGCCCATGGTATTTGTCCCATAGTATTTTGCCCGTAGGTTTCACCTAAATATTACGCATTTTTTAGTGTTCGTAAATATAAGGTGACTTATGGAGTAAATATAAAAAGATGTTTTATTTGTTTACCATAACTCTCGTTTATTTATATTTTTATTAATTTACCATACCTCTTTTACAAATATGGTATTTGGCCCATATGATTCACTTAAATAAAACGTCTTTTTTGAGCCTTCATAAATAAAATGAGGGTTATGGACTAAATATAAAAGAGGTTTTATTTATTTACCATACCTATAGTTTATTTATATTTTTATTTATTTCCCATACCTTTTGAGTAAGTATAAAAAGACGTTTTATTTATTTACCATACCTCCACTTTACTTATATTTTTATCTGTTTACACCCTTGCATGTATATAAGGTGACTTATGGAGTAAATATAAAAAATGTTTTATTTATTTACCATACCTCTCATTTATTTATATTTTTATTAATTTACCATACCTCTTTTATAAATATGGTATTCGGCCCATAGGATTCACTTAAATAAAACTTATTCTTGAAAATTAGGGCGAATAGAAGGTTGTAACTCCTAATTTCAAGGGCTAAATTTACCTTTTTTACCCTTTCCATTAAAATAAGGTGGGTTATTTGAGGTGATTTTTAAAAATGTACTATGATACAAAATATTCACCCAATAAAAATTTAAAACCCCTTAATTTCCCCAAAGGGCGAAAATTCACCCCTAAAATTTTTCCATGGTAAATATCCATATAAGCATGGGAGAAACATTGCATGTTCCTTTTGTGGTTTGGATAACCATAATGTTTCTAGATGTTTGAAGGAAAATAATCAAAGAGCCAAAGGTCCAATGGACAAGGAAAAACATGCTGTCAAGAGGATGCACATGTGTTGCACGTACTACCATAAGCAATGAGATATTGCTGAAAAATGCTGGACTTTGAATCCAACAATGCTTCCACGAAACATGAAGAAGGCGGAAAGAGAGAATGGTAGGAATGGAAAGAAAGATTCCATGAATGATGTGTTTCAGGATGATTTACATGTTGATGTTGATGTGAAAACAAAGGTCCTACCTTTGAGATGGAGTGGTAAGAAATGGTTAGAGTTCTTATCCAATTAATATTGCATGTCTTTTTTAAAATGCATTATATCAAGTTGCATCTATTTGCATTTCTTTGTTAATGGAATACAAGTTGTGGGATTTTACCAAGAAGGTGAATGGAAAAGTTGAGTAGGAGACTCACTTTGTTGCTGCAACATTATGTTCATTTCAACTTCAAAAGTACAATATGCTTAAGTGAAAGTTGAAAGATGAAATGCATGCATAAGCTTGATATGGATGTTGATTATTTCCTTGTTTTGAACATGTATGTGTAATTAACTTGAAGGGTTGATTGCTTTGTTTTTAAGCATGTACGTAATGCACTATTGACTTGAGAAAATTTGATTTGGTCTCCAAGATGGAGATAATGATGAAGTGTTTCATTTGTGAGAAAGAACTGTAGAATTCTTTCTCTTCATGCTTGACTTGAAGGGTCAATTGTTTTTAAAGGCATGTTTTCTTGCCTTGTTATCTAGTCAAACATTTGTAAATGCAGATGTAAAGACATGGAGGTGTTCACAAAATGTGAAATCTATTTCTTTTGTTGAAGCAAGAGTTTAGGCCATCCAGTTGTTGTCTGTAATCCTATTGTTGTTAACAGTTGTTGTTGATTGTATGTTAAACAAGTTCAAATGAAAATTTTGTGAAGCAGATGTAACTTCACATTGGTTTAGCTTGGATCAATGATCAAGGCAGAGAATTTCAAACTACCTTCTGTGATCTTCTCAACAGGAGTTCCGCATGAAGTCAAGGAGGAAAATAGTTCTTCCCGGGAGGACAAGCACATCCAAGAAGGAAAGTGTTCAAAGGTTTTGGTCCAGAGGCACTGGCCATGCAGGAAAGTGTATGGAGGCTAAGAGAAGAGGGTGCTATACTCTCATCTACTGTTTAAATCAGTATATCAAAATTTTGGGGACCAAAAGTTCTTTTTAGTGGGAAGGTTTGATCTAAAATGGATCTAAAATAGACTTCTAAGTCTAAAAATGTTCCTCACAGAGGAAAATGAAAGTCAAGGGATGCTCTTGGAAATACTCCCATTGCATAGATATCTTCAATCTGAATCTATTGCAATTTGAATGGACTAAAATAGAATTCAAATGAAGAAGTTATTGCAAAAAGAAGATTTCACATTGTCCTTTGAAAATGGGGCAATTTCTTATAAATGGGACTTAAGGGAAAATGTGTTTTTAAACATAAAACCCCTGAGAGTTCATTGCATCCCATTCTTTCATCGCATCACAAATATATATATATATATATATATTATATATATTATATATATATATATATATAATATATATATATATATTAATATATATATAAAGGGAACATTTCATACCGCATCACAATACATCCAAAGGGAAGGACTTAGCCAAAGGCATAAGGGTTTTGCGATAAGTGATCCACGATATCACGTGGACCATTAGATCGGGTGCACAGATCAATGGTCAGGATATGATTTCTGATCGACGATCAGAGAAGGTTGAGGACCATGACCTGTGGCATTGCAACTTGTGACCATGCGATTGTGCTTATGTGATAACGCCGATTGGCGATCGGTGAATCGTATCACAAAAAATACAAAGGACAATGCACATGCAATAGTCAATAAGCGATATTGCGATATGCCGATGTTTCGATGGGCTGATCAGTGATATCGAAGATCAGTGATCGATGAACCCCCAATACCAAGGTCAATACACATTGCGATATGTGACTTGTGATATGCCGATAAAATGTGGACCCAATAGAGTTTATACACGTGATTTCACAATGTTTGAAATCCAGAATTTCAGGTTTTCTTTGTATTTCCCATGTATTTGGGTTTTGACCATGCGACAATGCGATTGTGATATTGCGACCAAAGGCAGACCCGATGGGGATTATAAGTGCGATTTCATAACTTTTGAAGTCCAGATTTATGGGATTTCTGTGTATTTCTCGTGTATTGGGCTTTTTTGACCATTTCGCCATGCGACTTACGATAAGCAATATTAGGATGGACCCGATAGGTTTATCAATGTGATTGAGTGTATTTTGAGTTCCAATTAAATGCTCCATGATGCGTTTTCCTATGTATTTCCATTATTTGGCTATTTCGGCCAGAGGAAGCCAAAACGATCAAGTTTCCCATGTCGATGGTTCCTTTCCATTGTAAAAGGATTATTGTGATGAAATAGTTGGGTTTTCCATGATGGAGGGTTGTAACCGATGTGTTACAAAAACACAGAGAGCACAATTGACAAGGCAGCTAAAGTTTGTCGAGAGTCGCTTGGAGGTCGAGCGAAATATGAAAGGGATAGAGAGACCGAGAACTTGAGCGCCAAGAGCCAGAAAGCCTGAGAGCTTTAGAGCTAGAGGGTTGAGCAGAGGTAGAGCCACCAGAGGTTAGAGGCAGAGCTGTAGAGCTAGAGAGCTCAAATAGACTTCTAAGAGCCATGGGCTATAATGAAGCTGCATAATAGAAAAGAGATCAAATGATCAAGCTGTTGCTGGTGTCCAGAGCATGCTGAAGACAGAAGAAGGATTCCAGAGACAATATAGAATTCTGAGGGAGTCAGAGAGGCCAGAAGCTTAAGAAGCTCAGAGCACTGACTGAAGGAGTCAAGTCCAGAGAAGCTTAGATCTATTTGCAGCTAAAGGACAGTTAGTGGGATAAGATGGATTCTAAACCCATAGGTTCAATTGTAAACCAAAGGAGTTGAGCATGGAGCTTGTAAAAGAATTTAATCCATAATCCCAAAGAGCCTATTCGAGTTGATTTGAGCTCAAGGAGACATAGCCCAAGATATTAGGGTGAACTCCATATTACATTGTTGTCTGATGTGTTTGTTTATTTTCTACATTTTACTATTATGTCTGTTTATATATCACTTTATGAAAATAGACTTAAGGCAATTAAGCAGTTAAAGGCAAACACAAGCATACACCTATTTCAAGCATTTTTAATTCCACAATTGGTTAATCATAAGCTAGATCTTGGAAATTAATAAGCTTGGGAGCAGGAGAGGTTCTTGTAAGTTGAAAAGAAGCCTTTAGGTGCCCATTTCAGATCATTTTCACCTCTGCAAAAGGAACATCATCAGATTCCTTTCCTTTATCAAGAGCTTTATATTTACAGTCCCTTTTGTAGTACCCTTCCTTTTTGCCTTTCCAACACATCACCTTTATAGGATTTCCTAGAGATTTAGATCTCCCTCTAGATTTAGACCTCCCACTCGATGACTTATTTTGTTTCTGTTCTGGGACCATACTCGTACAATCAAGGCATCACCATTTTGGCTGTCCATATTTTTCTGTCTCATTTACTCCATCAGCAAGGATGAGACTATTTCACAAACTACCAGATAGTTGCATTACTACCTATTGAAATAACCAGACTATACCATGAATCTGGTAGAGAACACAACAAACTGATGCACTTATCTTCATCTGAAATTTTAATATCAACAGATGATAATTGACTTACCACAATATTAAATGCATTCAGATGCTCTGTCACTTGGTCTCCATATTTCATCCTCAGGTTATATAACTTTTTCCATATGAACAATTTATTCACCAGAGACTTAGATTGGTATAAAGTCCCCAACTTGTCCCACAAAGCCTTCATTGTAGCTTCCCCTGATACATTCAACAATATTGAATCTAAGACACAGAATCGTATTGTGCTCTTTGCGCTCTGATCCAACTTCTTCCATTCTTCATCGGACACTCCCGTTGGTTTAGTACCTGGATCTACCACGATCCATTGATCTTTATCCACCAACAGATCCTCTATATTGAGTTTGCATAACTTAAAAATTTGACCATTAAATTTCATGATCTCTATCTTTCCACTGCTCTCCGTCTTCTTTCTCCACTAGAATCGATCCCGCAGATCTCCCATTGAACAGGGTCTACCACAGGCCTGAGTGAAACCCCTCAGCAGCAAAGGCATCCCCTTCAAGCCAAAACAACTCTAATACCAAATGTAGGTTTTAACCCTATACAAAAATTACCTGTATACGAATTCTAAAACACAAAAAATAAACAATGTGAAAGCATAACACATAAAACACATATATACAGAGATTTTACCCTGGATCCCAAAATCGAGACTACCAGCTTGATTTTTCATTATGTTCCTTCCAATGTTAGAATACATATTTATACATGCCCAAGAATCCAATACCATGGACTGGAAACCATCGCGTCCAAAACCATGTGCGAAAAACATGCACAAAACCATAGGTAGGTCTGCGCAACCTAATATAGGGTCCAAAACCAAACTTTTCCGGGGCGCTTCCCCGGACCCCATAGAGTGGGGTTACCTACCACCCTCAAACCCCGTGTGACTCCCCACTCTACGCAATTGGTGCAATGAAGGGGGGGCTCTGCCCCCGTTCTAATCCCCCAATTAACTACGTGGGTTAGTCATGGAAAGAATATAACACAACCCAACAAAAGAAGCAAAGTTTCAAATTTTCGCGGGAAAATTTGAGCAACTCAAAATGAAGGAAGATGAAGATATTGCTGCATACTTTCAGTGTGTTGATGAAACAAAAAATACATTGGAAGGTTTGGGAGAACCTGTTGAAATGAAAATTGTTTTCCAAAAATCCTCGGAACCTTGCTAGTAAGATTTAACCCTAAGGTATCTATCTTGGAAGGTAGATCGAATCTGACCAATCTCAGCATATATGAATTGCATGGAATTCTTATGGCATATGAAATGATGATTGAAGAAGACGATGGCACATCTCACTTAGAAACAACATTTTTCACATCCAAGAAGAATAGTAAGGACAATTAGACTTCGAAAGCAAAAACTTGCAATTGTAAGGATGAGGAAAAAGAAGAAGATGAAGAAGAATTCTCAGATAAAGAGTTTGCCTACATCACATGGAAAATGAGAATAGGTATGGGAAACTTCAAAGGTAAACTTCCATTAATATGATTTGATTGTGGTGAGGTTGGGCATTTTGCAGCCAAATGTCCTCACAAAAATGAGGTTGTTACGAAAGGAAAGAAAAGTCCTAACAAGTTCAACAAGCAAGGCAAGAAGAAATGGTTTAAGAAAAGTTTCTTCTCCAAAGAAGATAGCCCCTCATCTGAAGAAGACAATGATAATGAAGAAGAATTCAATGGGAGAGTATTTTTTATGGCCAAGAACAATAAGAAAGAGGCACCTAACGAAGAAGGAGACGAAGAAGAAGAAATGACTGAGGTTGAATTTCAAAACAAAGTAATCACGGTTATCAAAGAGCTCAAGGTTGAGAAGAAGCACGTCAACACTCTTGAAGATGAATTAAAGACAGAAACGGAATATGTCCTAAACCTTAAAATAAAGGTTGAAGAATAAAAAAAAAAATTGAAGAATCCTTCAGGAAAGAATTAAAGGAATGCAACAAGGAAAGAGAAGCATTGGAAGTTGAAATTGTTTCTTTACAAAAGGAAGTAAAAAATGGAAAAAATCTTCAAAACTATGGCAACAACTCAAAGACTTTGGATGAACTCATCAACAACCAATGATCATGCAGCGACAAGACTGGTCTTGGTTACAAAGAAAAATTTGAAAAGGAGTCAAGTCCTTCTACGAAAACTAATGATGATGGATATGCAAAATGTACCAATCAGGTAGATCTCCCAGCTAGATCAAGAGATCAAGATTCACAGGAAGAACCTTGGAAGACAATTCCTTGAAGATAATTTCCTCCCAAGTATCAACCTATCTTTTATGGTCATTTTTATTCATGTGGAAAGTTTGGACATAGCGCTACAGAATGTCACATGTATGTTTGGAATGAATATAATTCCAAGAGATCTCTCAGAAATGGGTATTCCATAACTCAACATAATATCAAAAGATATGATCATTTGAATGATGATTTTGAATGTTGCAACTGTAACAATTTTGGACACCTAGCCAAAGACTGTAGACTTGGAAGCTCTTCAAAGGAATTCTCGCAAAATCAGAATGAACAAGTATGGAAAAGGAAGACTGAAAGGTGTTCTCTCGCTCTCAAGGCTGAAAGCAATAGAAACATATGGTATGTTGATAGTGGTTGGTCAATGCATATGACTGGAGATAAAAATAAGTTCATATCCTTGAAAGAAAAGAAGGATAGAACAATTTATTTTGGAAATGACGGGTCTTCAAATGTCATAGGAGAAGGTATAGTCACTCTTGGAAGGAAGGATGCATTAGCAAAAGATGTGTTGCTGCTTGAAAATGTGAATCACAATTTGCTCAGTGTTGGACAAATGTACGATCAAGGACACATGATGTTATTCAACTCGAAGAAATGTGAAATCAGGAAAGGCAAGTTTGGTAAAATTGTGGCTACAACAAGCAGAGCTCCAAACGACATATATATTTTGGATGAGACACCTAAAGGGTGTTTCTCAAGAAATGAAGACAAGGTTTGGTTATGGCACAAACAAATGTGAAATATAAATTTCAACAATTTGGTCATGATAAAAAAAAGGAAGCCTAGCAATACGATATGTGACTCTTGTCGGCACGACAAACAGAAAAAAGTGGAGTTCAAGACAAGGGAACATTTTGTGTCACATCCTATTGATTTGGGGTAGCATCGGATGTGCTCTAGCCATACAATACCTAGAAAGGGTTTGGGCATATTCTAAACAGTTTGGGAGATTATATTAAAATAGTTAATATTTTTAATGGAGTCCCTAAGTCTAAACTTAGGGAAAATAAAATATTAATGTGAATTAATATAAAACTATGTTAGAATGGTTCAAAAGTCATGGATCAAGCCAGACCTAATCTTAGCTATTGACTAGGGACTTAATCTCGGCCATTGATGTGTCAATGAGAAAAGTATAAAAGGAGGCTTGACGGTCAATTGGAAAACATACTGAGGGAGACCAATCAATTCAATTTCTGGAGTGGGGTTAGCTGAGAAATTGAACCAGTGGTCTGGTGATAAGTCAAGAGGCAGCAAGTATGGAGCAGAGAGGCAGGACCAGCCACTAAAGATTAGCATTGAGGTAGGAGAGGAAGATGCAGGGCTTTCCTGGCAGACACAGAGGCAACAAAAGATTGCGCAGTCACTGGCTGGGCCTGCGTGGGTGACATAGAGAGGCCCAGGGCTGACACAGAGGGTCGGAGAGCCATGGAGAAGTTAGATGGGCTGACATTGCGATTGGGAGAAGTGTTGGAGAAATATTGCTCTCTATGGGTAAGCCAGTTTGGCACCCTATTGTACTGAAGAATTGCTAAATAATAAAAACCTCCCTTGCTGCACCGGTTTCCCGCATTGGGTTTTTCTAGGGACTGTTGTCCAAAATAACTATGTCAATGTGTTGATTCTTGTGCATATGTTTGTTTCTATATTACAGTGCAATATCTACAACAATATTTATTTTATTTTTTATTGAATTAATTTCATGAATAACTTATTGTGGAATAAGTAGGAAAAGTAAATCAGTTGCTGCAGTGATATAATTTTCACATGGTATCAGAGCGAGTAATAAAAAACATGAAGGGAAAGTCAGTTATGGATCAATACCATGATGTAGAGGCATCCATGTCAGGGGACTCACACAAATTTTCAGAAGATTTCACAAGAGAAAGAGATGTTGATTTCTCTATGTTAGCCTCTAGGCTAGAAGAAGAAGTGGAGTGTATGGCTAATGTTGCATCATCAGAAGTATGGTATATAGATAGTGTAGCCTTGTGGCATATGACAGGAATTAGGGAGTGTTTCTCAGAATATCGAGAAGAGAATATGAACTTTCAGATCACCATGGGGAATAACGTAAAGTGTACTCTAGTAGGGAAGGGTACCATAGTCTTTCAGACAGAATCGGGAGAATGGTTCTGTGCTACAAATGTGTTACATGTACTAGGATTAGGGATGAACTTAATTTTCGTATTGCAACTACAAGGAAAGGGCTATGACTTCTACTTTATCAAGGAGAAGGTATATGTCAAACACCCAAACTAGAAAAAGAAAGTGCATATTAGGATCAAAAGTAATCGGTTGTATAGATTACAACTAGAATCAGCAATGGCGCTAATAGGAGGTCATGGACACAAGGACTTGAATGAACTATGGAAAAAAAGAATGGGTCACTTGCACCATGGAGCTCTAAGAATTCTCAGGAGCACTGTAATAGGAGTTCTGAATATGAGTACGGAACGAGATGATCTATGCAGGGGATGTGCTATAGGAAAGTATGCCAAGGAGTCATTTCCTAGGAGTAAACACAAGGCCAAGAGTGTACTAGGATTGATACACTCAGATACCAGCGGACCTATGTCCGTCAAAGCTCTCAGTGGTGCAAATTATTTCCTTACCTTCAACGGTGACCACTCAAAGAAAACTTAGATTTATTGTCTAAAAACCAAGGATCAGGTTTTATATCGATTCAAGGAGTTCAAGGCTCTAGTGGAGAATTTGACTAGGAAGAAAATAAAATTTTTGACCTCAGATGATGGTGGAGAATATGTCGATAACGACTTCACTGACTTTTGTGCTAAGGAGGGCATCAGAAGAGAGTGGATAGTTCCCTACAATCCGGAGCAGAATGGAGTAGCAGAAAGAAATAATAGGACTATTATAGAAGTAGCTAGGGCCATGATGTATGATCATGATATGCCAAAGTTCCTGTGGTTGGAAGCATGCAACACAACATTCTATGTTCAGAACAAGACTCCTCATTGAGCATTGGGCAACATTACTCTAGAGAAAGTCTTCAAAGGGAAGATAGCTGAAGTCATTCATTTCAAGATATTTGGGAGTTTAGCATATTTTCGTATACCCGAAGAAAAGAGGAAGAAGTTGGATCAGACTGTGGAAAAGGGATATCTAATGGGATATAGCAATAATACTAAGGCATATAGAATCTTTCTTCCATGAAGAAGGAAGGTAGTAGTACGATGAGATGTAAAATTCATGGAGGACAGGGCTTTCAGAAGATCTCGTGAGATGCCTTCCGAGGATCAGTCGAAAGAGGAGTCATTGGTTAAGCTTGTTCAACCAAAAGAAGTAAAGAATTCTTCCTCGGGACATGAAGATTCTTAAGATGAGGGGGAGGAGCAAAAATAAGTGCCTTATGGAAAAAGAAAGAAATAGTAGGGAACTTCGTCAGATTCTGTGATATGCTGAGGAGTTCATTGGTGTGCCAAGAAACAATAAGAGGGAGCGAAAATAGCCAAATAGATATCAGGAATTAGTAGCTAAGGATGGAGAGCTTTCTAGTTTTAAGGAGGCAGCTCAACGTTAGGTTTGGTGTGATGCGATGGTGGAGGAATACAACTCCATAATGGTAAACGATGTTTGGGAGGTGGTGCCGAGGCCTCAAGACAGATCAGTGGTAGGTTCAAGATGGATCTATCAGATCAAATATGCTACAGATGGCAGTGCTAAGAAATACAAGGCCAAGTTTGTGGCTAAGGGGCATGCTCAAAAGGAAGGGATTGACTTTGAGGAGACCTTCACCCCAGTGGCTAGGTATACATCTATTAAAATCGTGATATCTCTTGCAACCTAGATAGGATGGGAGATCCATGAAATGGATGTCAAAACGACATTTCTAAATGGGATAATAGAAGAGGAGGTATACATTGAACAACCAGATGGCTTTGAAACTCATGAGAAGAAGTGTCATGTATATAGATTGAAGAAGGCCTTGTGTGGGCTAAAACAGGCACTAAGAGCATGGTATAGTCGAATAGATGGCTACTTGCAGAAGATGGGGTTTGTCAAGAGTGACACGAATCTAAATCTCTACTATCTAGTTGTAGAGAATGAGTTGTTAATCTTAGTATTGTATGTGGATGATATCTTTCTGACAGGATCATCCAGACTCATTATGGACTGCAAGAAGAATCTAGCCACAGAATTCGATATGAAGGATTTTGGAAGAATGATCTACTTCCTAGGGTTGGAAGTTTGGCAGAAGAAGGGAGAAATCTTCCTTGGGCAAGGAAGGTATGCTATAGAAATCCTGAAAATATTAAGGATGAAGGATTGTAGACCTATGGCTATGCCAATGACCACCAACTGGAAGAAGATATTGATCCCACCCTATACAGGCAAATCATAGGGTCCCTGATGTATTTGGTCAATACTAGACCATACATTTTCTACATTGTCAACTCCCTCATTCAGTTCATGGTGGAACCGAAGACGGTACATTGGGCATGAACCAAACATGTTCTCAGGTACTTACAGGGAATAATCAATTATGGAATCGTGTACACCAGGAGCAAGGATATCATATTGAGTAGATTTACTAACGAAAATTGTGCAGGAAGTTTAGTGGATCGGAAAATTACCTCTGGTTACTATTTCAACATTGGATCGGGAATGACCTCATGGTGTAGTGGGAAACAGAAGTCCATGGCTCTGAGCTCATCTAAGGTAGAATATATGGATGTAAGAACAGCTTCGTGTGAGGCCATATGGATTCAAAAATTACTTGTGAACCTATTTAGAAGGAATATGGAGGCGACCAAGCTCATGTGTGATAATCATAGTTGCATTAATCTCTCTGAGAATCCATTGTTTCATGATATATCGAAGCATATTGATATCAGGCGTCACTTTGTGAGGGACTGTGTCCAACAAGTAGTTGTACAGTTGAGTTACACTCCTACAGAGAACAGGTGGTGGACATCCTCACCAAGGCCCTTGGAAGGACTAAGTTTTACTACTTTAGGGAAAGATGGGGATGGTAAAGAACCCATTTCAATAGCATAAATTGGAGTAATAATAGCAAGGATGCAAAGGGAGTTGCAGTGTGGATGCAGTTTTGGGAGAAATGACTAGCAACAACACAGATGTAGAGGGAGTTGTAGTACGGATGCAGAAGTGGTAGTGGAAGGGCCATGGGTAGCAGTATAGGATGTAATAGTGTAGAGGATGTTGGGAAGTAGGCTTAGCATCAGCATAAGGACCAATGCCGGATGATCAGAGTGATGCTCAGTGAGGAGTATTACTAGAGCACAATCCTCGCTAAGAGGGAATGTTGATTTGGGGTAGCATCAGATGTTCTCTAGCCATGAAACTTGGTGGACATGCTAAGGCACATGAGATCTACAATACCAAGAAAGGGTTTTGGCAGATTCTAAATAGTTTGGGAGATATTAAAATAATTAATATTTTTAATGGAGTCCCTAAGTCTAAACTTAGGGAAAATAAAATAATGTGAATTAATATAAAATTGTGGTAGAATGTGTGGAGCGATAAAAAGGGTCTTTTTAACACCTAATTACCTCACATTAATTGTCAACCCAGGGACGAATTTTTATTCCAAGAGTGTACTCAGTCTGAGGCGACTATTTACTCAAGAGTAATGTTTTGCAGTATAGCGTTCAGAAAATACAAGGGTAGACGAATGCTAAACTATGACTAAATTACTTCAAAGGATAAAAGCACACAAGGCAGCTTATCAGTAAAGGGTGCGGAAACGATAACCCATCCCTCTAGAAACTGATGGAAAGGAAATTAGAGCATGGACCATAGGTCTGGGAGCTAGGCAGCGATTGCTGAGGCTCACTACAGCCTTGGACCTTCTCTCACACCAAAACAACAAATGCAAATAAATGGAACGGCAGCAAGTAAAATGGAACAACAAAATGAAATGGAACAACAGTAAATAGAACAACAGTAAATGAAACAACAATAAAAAGAACTAAATTTCGCGAGTCAAAACCAACTTACTCACACTCTGCTATGGAATAACACTCTTCTCTCTTAAAGCAGACTGGATGGAATATACTTTATGGAACATGACTCATTGATGAATTATAGAACAACAATAATCAACCATATATGAATGCCTCACATTAATATAGTAATCTCAAAATGAAGGATAATATAATTATGTTTCAAAACAGAGTAACATTACTTTCAAGTTCCAATAATTGTTATTTTACATGGATCCAATGACAGTAACATTCACACCGATGCTCTGTAACAGAAATAGCTAGTTTAAGACTAAAAACACGTGATTCAACTCTGAAGAGATCCAATTACACGGTGCAGAGTCATTACACGAATTTCCTGAGAAAAACCATAAATGCATTAATCGTAACAGAGCATAGCATAGCATATGAAAGGTATATCAGATTACCGAGTAATAAAGATAAGCAAACCACACAGAAATCAAGTTATAATGATACAAAAGCAAATGTAAATATATGATACACAATAGCAGCAGCGTACTCCACTAGAGGCTGGGCCCTTAGCCACTAGCGGACGCTGCTGGGTTACTTCAGAAGGAAAAGAGTGAACAACAACGCCCAAATTATATATTAATCATTAAATGGTGAAATCATTACAATAGTTGAAGCTTTGAGACTTACAGCATAAAACAATCCTTCCTTCCTCCTATCTTATCATGAATCCTTGCTTTTGAATCTCTAATTCAAATCATCAATTCTCCATCATTCGAATCCCTCCATTCTGAAGTCATCCCGAAGCCATCCCCTCTCTGATCTTTGTTTTCATTTAAATAGAGAATGATCAGAGAGCGGTTACAACATAGATAATTACAACATGATTTCTTTTGCAAAATTGGATTGATTCTAACCAATTGATCAACAAAAAAATATATTTCCATTTATCTTCCAACAAGAGCAAGGCGAATTTGGATTTGCAGCTGAGATTTGGAGGACGGCCGCAACAGAAAAGATGAGAAAATCATGCTCAAAGAACCCTGTGTTTCTCTTTGTACAAGCCGAATTTGGGCAAACCGTTCTCTATTAAAGTTAATTGGGGCCGTTCTGGAAAAAACCCATGTTCCAGAGTTTCCAAATTCGTCTTCATTTGCTCAGAATCTCAACCGCAAAACTGTCACTCCTTAATCCAGCGAATTTCTGAGTTGGTAGATTTAATGGTCAAATCTTCAATCTGGAAGTTACCTTGGAGGCTAAAAATGATGAATAATGTTATAACTGATTTATGAGAACTATCATTGATAAAATCATGCATAATCACCAATTTATTAGAAATAAAGGATAATAAATAATATAAGAGCATAAATCATCATAAAATGGATTTATATAATAAATTATAACAAATGATATGATGAAGAATAGTGGAAATGGGCGGGATAAGTGTTCAAAAGTGATAATAATAATGGCATATTAACGGCCCAACATACCCCCACACTCAATATTTTGCATGTCCTCATGCAACAAAAACTGAATATATTGCATGTCCTCATGCAACCCAAAGACAAAAACCCATGTGTTAACCAAGCAATAAAAAAAATATGTTCATGTCAGCTCATGAAATGGATAGAACAAATGAATTCTTCCTCACTTAATGAATATTCAATTTTAGAAATCTTTGATGAAGGCATAACAATGAAGTTGCAACAAAATATGATATAAATGACAAGAACCTTCATTAACCATTTTCCCAAAAACTACAACCCAGCTTTTGTTGAAATGCGGAAAGTAAATTTATAATATATGAATGCCTTTATGATCCAAAAATCAGATCATTGTGATGCACGGATCATGAGATATAAACAAAATGGTTGTAGGTGAGAGTGCATGATTTCCGAAATTTTATGAACCAATTTGTCTTGAATTTATCTAGGTATGTGTATTTTAATAGTATGTCTGTGTTTCCTAGAGATCACA
>APFE030856617.1:0-33862 GCA_000404065.3 Pinus taeda
TCCAGATAATGTGCTGATGTCGATAGAAAATGACTCGTCGCAGGCAAGCCCACAACATGAAATCATAGTTCAAGTTGAAGAAATATTGCTGCAAGGACTGACTCAATGATGACACAATGAATGATAGGTATTTTGCGGTTGAATGTTTTGTTTCAGACCTCTTTGAACACATAACAACACAACAGATGGTTTGGCGACGAATGACTCAAAGTCGACTCCCATAACCCGGCTAAAGATGTCAAATGGAGGCCTAGGTGCAGGTGTAATGGATAATCATTCAAATCTAGAAATGATTCTGCAAGTTCAGGTGGAACTTCTTCTTGGATTTCCTTTGGAGTATCAGTCATCTACCTCCAAAATGAGCTATTTGGCTAAATTAGCAGAACTGCTTAATTTTAACCGCAATATGACAACCTTTCAATTTCCACAGAATCAAAAGGAATTCAAACTTTTGGTTAATTCCTTATCACATCCACTTTTCCACAACCATTATCACTTTAACTCTCCGTTGTTGATCTTACCTTTCAATCTGATGGTTGTTGGTTCACCCAATCAACAAACTAATTGGCGATCCTCCACCGTTGCTCAAAGAACACTTGATCCAATGGTCAATAACGATATCAGACAGGGATCTTGCACGACGTTTACCCACCTGATAAAGTGGTTTTCTCTCTCCACCTGAGTGATACATGCTCGTTGATAGATGGAATCACTTGGAATTTCAAAAGACCACATACCACTTTTTCTTCACCCGATAACCAACTTCACTGATAAAACCGATTTTCTTCCTTGACTAATGCACGATCTTATTGGTGTGCAATGACCATTAGATATACTGGATCTGTAGATCGGATAGTTCTAGACTCCTTTGGGTTAACACAATTTGTCAGGTTTTTTGTTCTCTGTTCTGTCAAACTTAACACTTCCACTACATTTAACTTGTCTCAAACCATATTCTCCAATGTTTTTAGAACATAGCCAAATCATTTCAAAACATGGAAAACACAAGATTGTACAGTACAATACAGATTTTGCATACTCTAATTAAAAATTCAAAATGTAAATCAACAGAACTTAGAGATATTTATAAGGAATACAATGCCTCCGAGATTGACCAATTATACACAAATACACAGAGATACAATTTCTATAACTTAATCTTATACGGCCTAATCAAGCCAAATCTGTCAAAAATCCCTTTACAATCATTCACAACTTACATAAATACAATTTCATTCTAACAATCAAATCCTTAATCAATGGATCAAATATGCCTAATCTTAGACAATATCTAATCTAGTTGATATTCTCCTTGAGAATCTCAACTAAATCTAAACAGCTTGAATTAATCATAAAATCATTCAATCCCTAAATCCTAGCTCAAATCCCATCTAGAAAACTTTGTAAATTGACAGCTAAAGGATCCCACTCCTTTGCTTGTAAACTTTTTTTTGTATTTTTGGAATAAATTCGAAGCATTTTGTCTTCAAGCCTCATGCTCCTACATCAGTTTACTTATCTAGTTATTTTCGAACTCGGCGGTCCTGAGTGTCCCAACTTCTGTCCAACCATCTCCTTCACCTGAACAACACCATGTTGATTCTAAGGTTGAACTCTCACCTTCTTCACCTATTTCTTCACCCCCCTCTTCCAATTCGCTTGGTGAAAGTTTGAAATCCAGTAACCAGGAGGCTAAGAAGAAGAAGAAGAAGTCATATAAGCGAGAGGCCAACCATGTAGCTATTGCTCCAAAAGCACTTCCCATCAAAAAACCTTCTAATCCTTTATGGAAGGTAAAGTTCCCTTGCAGGCTATGTAAGGGTGACCATCTCCTTCGAGATTGTTCTAGTATTCCCAGAGTCTTAGAGGTATGGTCTCAAAATCTGGATTGATCATCCCCATCAACCTCTGGAGATCATGTTGATGCTACACCCTCGTCTAGTGATGGTAAGAAGAAGGGAAAAATTAAATTCCCCCATAGGTTATGTGAAGGGAAGAATCTTCTTCACCTTTGTCCTCTTATGGATAAAACTTTCAAAGTTTTGGAAAACCTTACAACTCCTCAACCCCAACTTCCTATTGGTTATCAAAGGCTTTCTTCTAACCCTCTCTTAGTTGGTAAAGAGATTGACTTGGATTCATCTCTTTCCCATCCTGCTCTTCCTGAGCATGACTCTCTTGTGTCTGTTCCTGACCAACCATTGGTCGGAAAGAGTGCCAACTTGGCTCCCCCTTCAATTTTTCAATCTGTTCCCAAAGACAGTAGTGATCATATTTCTCATGTTCTTCTCATTTCCTCAGATTCCCATGAATCAGAGAGTGGTCGTCCTGTCCCAGTTGTTTAGGAGAATCCTGGAACTGCAGAGGAATGGGGACTCCTTTTAAGGAAAATGCAACAAGAGATATTCTGACAAAAGAAAGCCCGGATATTCTTATGATCCACGAGACAAAAGTAAAAAAAAAGGAATCTTAAAATCTTAAAAAAAAAGTTCAGGCAATATGAAGGGGAAGCAATTCAGGCAACAGGAGCATCAGGAGGTATATTCACAATCTGGAAAAAAGGAATATGGGAATTAATGGGAAAAAGAACAAGGCAGCACTGGATTTTAACGAACCTAAGGGGGGATAAGCACATAAGAGAAATACAGGGTGATAAATATAAATTCCCCTAATCACTATAAGGAGAAAGAACAGTGTTGGGCAACAATGAAGGATGTATTACAGGAAATGCAAGCCGAAAAAATAATTTTGGGAGGAGACCTACATCTGGTGAGAAGTATAGAGGAAACGTTTGGAGGAAACTATCAAGCAGATCCATCCAAAGAATCTATATAAGAAATAATGGAGAAACACAACCTCCTGTATATCCCTCCAAATAATGGAAAATATGCCTGGAATAACAAGAGAGTGGGAAAAAGTAACATAAAAGAAAGACTAGAAAGAATTCTGATTCAAGAAAATATAGCAGCAATGTATAACTCAATCAAATAAAAAATCATCCATGCCACAACCTCAGATCATAAACCTGTAATGATAGCATTGGGCGAAATGAAAAACTAAGGCCCACTCTCGTTCAGGTACAGCTCAACCTGGGATAGCAGCAAAGAAATCAGCGAATTAGTTAAATGAGCTTGGGAACTAGGAATATCAGGCTCACCACAGTACATATGGAAGAAAAAATAAAAAAATGTAAGAGTAAAGCTAAAGGAATGGACAAGAATAAATGAAAAAAAAAGAAGAGCTACAACAAAAAATGGACAGTATGCAAGCAAAAAAGGAAGGTAAAGAAGAAAGAAAGAAAGACTACCTAAAAGAGAAAGAAATATTCTGGGATATATACAAGGAAAATAGGAAAGAAGACGAAGAGGCAAGACTGAAATCCAGAAGCCTCTAGCTCAAGGAAGGGGACAAGAATACGTCATTCTTCCACAACAATATGAAAATTAGAAGGGCCAGAAACTAGATAGAAAAAATACAAGTGGAAAACCAAGAAGTAAAAGGAGTGGAAGAAATTAAAAAAGTAGCATACAAGCACTTCAAAAACTTATTGTCAGCAACAGAAGAAACAGTTGAATATGAAGAAATATTGCAGCATACAAAAATAAAAATAAAAATAAAGAACAAAACAAAGATATGTGCAAGGATCTCACCTAAGAAGAGACTGTGGAGGCCATCTAGAGCCTGCATCCGGATAAAGCGCCCGGGCCAGACAGATTCACAATAGCTTCCTATAGGAATCACTAACACACAATCAAGAAAGACTTTGTAAGAATGGAAAAGAATATTAAAAAAAAAAAAAAATGGGAAGCAACACAAGATCATCCTATCTTGCTCTGGTCCCAAAGGAAGCAAACCCCTCCACCTTCAACAGGATTTGGCCCATTTCTTTGTGAAATTCCTCCTACAACATAATAACTAAAATAATGGCAAATAGAATCAAGAAAGCATTGCATATTATTATCTTAGAAAACCAAGGAGGGTTTGTCCCAAATAGAAAAATCATAGACAATGTCATAATAGTTCAGGAGGTTTTCCACTCCAGTATTCTAAAGCAAGAAAAAGGTATGATAGTCAAACTGGATATGGCAAATGCTTTCGACAGGGTTAGCTATCCATATCTAATGGTCATACTCCATAAGCTGGGATTCTCAAAAGAAATAATAGAAGTGATTCAAGTATGCATCTGCACTCCCTGGATCACCCCCTTCATCAACGAAAGACCCAGTGGATTCTTCCAAAGTACAAGAGGACTCAAGCAAGGCTACCCCCTATCCCCTTTTTTATACATAATAATGGTAGAAACATAAGTAGAGCATTGGAAACTCAGAGGAAAGAAAAAACCATCACAGGTCTGAGAATAGCAAAAGGAATAAAAACCATAAATCATTCCTTATTTGCAGATAATACACTGCTGCTGGGAGGAGCATCAACTATAATAGCAAGAAGATTCAAAAAAATACTGGATGCATTTCTACAGGTGTCAGGTGGGCTATTGAATAATACAAAATGCAAGATCTATGGGTGGAACATTCCGCCTAGAACCATGTAAATAATTTCTCAAATCATGGAAATCCCAGCATAGGAAAACTGGAGCCACTTCCTATATCTGGGACTACCAATATCAAAAGAGATCATGAAGGCATAAATATGGACAAAACAAATTGGGAAAATGCAAGACATGATAAATAATTGGGGAATGATGTGGCTAAATATGGCTGGAAGGGTGATATTAATTAAAGCTCTTCTTGCTGCATTGCCAATATATCAATATGTACTAATCATGGCACCAGCAAGTGCCCACAAACAAATGAAATTAATACTAAGAAGCTTTCTATGGCAGAATGGGAAGCAGGAAAATAAAAAGTTCAGTTTGGTTAGGTGGGAACAAGTAGTACTACCATCTGAACAAGGAGGCTTGTCCATTCGGTTACCTAGGCTCATGAATGCAGCTCTGGGAATGAAAATAGTTTGGAGACTCATAACAGGTAAAGAGAATTGGTGGAAAAAAGCCCTCATAAACAAATACATGAATGGTTCCAAGGAGAAATTGCTAAATGAAAACATCCCAATAAGGCAAACCACCCAAGTATGGAAACTAGTTAAAAGAGTCATCCCAACAATGAGCAAATACATTTCAAAAACTCTAGGGAATGGAAAAAAAGTATTGATTTGGGAGGACATAATTATGGGAAAAGAACCACTACAGGAGCACCCAAAAATCGATGGCATTCAAGAATGGATGAAAGGGAAAGGCCTTAAAACTTTACATTTAATTTCTTTATGGAATCAGAAAGAATGGCAGGAATGGAGAAGGCCAGCAATACTAGCAAACCTGGAAGGACAATGGGAAAAAATAAAGCAGCATTTAAAAGGGGCAACACCAACTCATCGGGATGAGGAAGACAATTAGCTTTGGGACCCAAGTAATGGGCAATATATAATGAAAACTGGCTATAAAATTCTCCAAGAATAAACCAACCAATAAGATTGGGAACCATGGAAGATAGCATGGAAATCTGAAAGTTTGCCCACGATAATAAAAAAATAAAAAATAAAAATAAATAAATAAAATTAAATAAATTAAAATTAAAATTAAAAATTAAAATTAAAAATTAAAAATAAAAAATAAATATAAAATAAAATAATAATAATAATTTAAAAATTTAAAAATTAAAATATAGAAAATTAAAAAATTAAATTAAAATTAAAAAAATCAAATCAAATAAAAAATCAAATTATAAAAAATTATAAAAAAAAAAAAAAAAAAATTAAAATTATTTGGACTATATTAAAAGGAAAGGTATTAACAAGTGAAAATCTTAAAAAAAGAGGCTTCCAAGGGCCATCAAGATGCCCATTATGTCAACAGGCAAAAGAAAACATACAACTTTTATTTCAGGGTTGTAAATTCTCAAGAGAATGCTGGGAGCGACTCTTAAGCCCGTTGGAAGTGAATCTAGAGTATGGGAAACCAATGCCGAAATTCCTCAAAAATCTAGAGAAACCCTATCCATACACAACAAATAATAAAGCCACAATTATAAGAATATGGAAATGCATTCCAACAATCCTATGTTGGCAAATTTGGCTAACTCGAAATAAATGTATCTTCAAAAACCAAAATCCTAGAATTGGGAAAACATTATCAAAAGCAGGGGAACTAATATCATAAATTCTCAATGAAAAAGGACTTGCCCCAATGGGTAATAGTATCCTTTAGCAGGAAGAAAGAGATTGGCTTAACAAAGACATAATGAAAAACAATGGTAAAAAAGAATGGAGAAAAGAAAGCTTAGGAAAAAATTGGAAGCTAAGAATGACTAAAGAAGAAACTGAAAGTTGGAAAAGAATTCAAAACAAATATTATATGCACTTTGATGGAGCCTCCAAGAATAATCTTGGAAAGGCATGAGCAAGGGGAATATTTTATGACCCAAGTGGGAAAAAAATAGTCACATACGAATGGGGATTGGGACAAATCTCCAACAATAGGGCCGAAGCCTACAGTCTACTCATGGGGGCAAAAATAATAAAAAAAAAAGGAATCCAAAACCCAATAATCATAGGACACTCAGCCATCACAATCCAGGCAATGGTCCAAACCAAAAGTCCAAGCAACGAGTTTATGAGCAGAACCATCAAAAGAATTAGAAGGAATTTAGAAGACTCAGGAAACGTAACTTCAAACACATTCGAAGACACCACAATCAACAAGTGGATCAATATTCAAATAAAGTGGCGGAGAAGAATAAAGGAATAGTTAGGGAGAACAATGAAGAATACCACCTCTCTGTTCCATAATATCAAAACAAATAGGATAAGAATAAATTTCTGGAAAATAAAGAGTCGAATCAAGATAAATCAAGGAGAAAATCAAAAAACAAAAACACAACAAGCCAAAAATCATACAGCCCAAATAAATCTCTGGAAAGCACGAGTAGGCAGAGGAAAAAGCAACGAAACAAGGATACGCACAAGATAGTTGACAAAGAAGGCAATCTAAGTCATAAGACTCACGAGCAAGCAAATATTAGCTCAGGATATTCTTGAGATTCTGAGGACAAGAGAACTCAAGTGACAGTTCCAAAAACCAATGCATGGGTCGATCGTCATAACTATAAGAATAGAGGTAATCTAGTAGAGTATTTGCATCAAAGGATCAGTTGAATTGTGATTTGCAAACCACGCACCGAAGCCTTAAATTGCCTGAAATCTGTGACTGGCCTCCAACTCTTCCCTATAATCCTCTCAGCTCACCATTCCTTCAGCGCAGTCATTGCTCTTTGTGCATTAATCATTTGTTGTTCACCACGTATCACATCGTGGCCCATAAGGAGTGATCATCTCTCATCCCGTCTTATTCTATGTCTATCAGGCATCGCACCCTCCGGCACTCATCAATCTGTCTCTGCTCATCTATTCCTTATCTATCAAATTCTCTGCTCTCTGTCTCAGTTGAACCAGTCTTTGTCTCCTAGATGTCTTCTTAACTGCCCTCTGTCTCTATACAACCATCCTTTTCTTATCAGCTTTCAATCCTCCCCACAAATTGCTCCAATAATCTATGCCTATTTCCCACCTATCCTAATTCATAGGCCTCTCACCACCACTATTTACTCAGTGGTAATTTCCACAACATATTAAAAGGCCTAGGACAGAGACCAACAAATCAAAGCAACGCAGGAACAAGGAAGCGCAGGTAGCAACAACAAAGCAAGAGGAAAAAGTAGTCAGATGGAGTTTAATCCCATTGAGAAGGTAGCTAGGAAGGACTCATGCCTAGCTTTCAAAGGGAACAAGGTCATGATACATGGGTTGCAACAGTCTCTAAAAGACCTGAGAAGTGAAATGAGAATGGAGTATAGCCTATAGAGGTGAAATATGGCAATGAAAAAAAAAAATATTGAAATCCAAGTGTAAGCATTTGGAAGAGACCGTAGACAACTACAAGAGCAAAACTATGAGCAACGAAGGAGATAATTTAGCCAACAACAACAACATGGCTGAAGCAGATCAAGAATACTCAGGCTATAAACCATAATGCCTATTAGAATATATGTTATGTAAATTTGCTTTCATAGTAGGTCAATACGTCCGACAATATACTAGAATATTTAAAAGAATTTAGGAAGTTTGGGAACTAAGCACAAGAGAGGGGACTGCACTCTCCTCTTACTGCTTACTCTACTATCCAAATATAGTTGAATGTAATAGGAGCTTGCTCCAAGTCCCTTTTTGGTAATATATCATCTAACCGATATTGTCAATATATATATATATATATGTTGTTACTACTTGTTTGTCTTTTTGCAGGAATAAGAACTGAATTATGACAAGGAGAAACTGAGAATTTTTTCAAGTAATAGTTACTGTTGTTACTCCACCATTGTTGTTACTCCATCAGCGTTGGTACTCCGCTGTTGTTGTTACTCCAATGGTGTTGTTACTCCATCGTTGTTGTTACTCCATACTTGTTAGTACTCCATCATTCTTGTTACTCCATCGGTGTTGTTACTCCGTCGTTGTTGTTGCTCCACCAGTGCTATTACTCTGCCATTATTGTTACTCCATCGGTGTTGTTACTCCACCGTTGCTATTACTCCATCAATGTTGTTACTCTGCCATTGTTGTTACCCTGCCAGTGTTATTACTCCATTGTTGTTGTTACTCTGTCGGTGTTTTTACTCCATTGTTGCTATCACTCCGTCATGTTGTTAATCCACCAGTGTTGTTACTCCGTCATTGTTGTTACTCCATCGATGCTGTTACTCCACAGTTACTGTTACTCTGTCGTTGATGTTACTTCGTCGATGTTGTTACTCCGCCGTTGTTGTTACTCCATTGGTTTTGTTACTCCATAGTTGTTGTTACTCCGCCATGTTGTTACTCTGTACGTGTTGTTACTCCATCGGCGCTGTTACTCTGTCGTTGTCATTACTCCACCGGTTATTTTTGCTGTTACTTCACCGCCAAGTAGGTCACGAGGCATGCCTTCATTGACTATTATGGATCTAATTAAAATATTCCAAAGAAGAGACTAGTGCGTGATGTGGATGGTCGCATTTAAGTTTGGGGGGTCCCGTCATAAATAAACGACGATGTACCTAAAATCATAATCATATCACATCATTACCAAATCCAATGTGGACGGAAACAAAAAATCGTGCGATTTTGTAATCATGATTCCTATGCATTGGAATTTGAAATCGTATGCCAAGAAATTTACCGGTCATTTCCCCAGTACGTTGTATTCAATCACCCTAATCATTCACCTGTACTTCCATACCCTGCCATTATTTGTTGTGTTTTTCGAGGTGTACCAGACCTCGCGGCCACCATGCTAACATTATTGTCATCATTAGTTGGGTTGCTGTTACTCTCCCCTACCAATCGACTGTATCCACTGTGTTGATATAGTTCCTACATCGATGGGTGGGTTGGTTGTGCGCCATGAACCAGAGGGCATGACAATGGTTCGAAACAATCGGGAAGTATGGCAGGTTTTTGAAAATGCAGGGTGGAACGCCTATTTCGACAGATTGTAAGGGTTTAATGAAGCGATTACGATTGGATTTTCACTCAATTTAGAGGAAGGGAGCTCTCAGGTTTAGGGGATATAAATCCTAGTTACAAAAGGAACCATTGCAGAGGTCAGTGGGCTACCCCAGCAGGGTCAGAAATGGTTTTCACGAAGAACCGCTCTCCCAGAGTTCCTCGAAGCATTCTTACAAGTCGGAGAAAACGTAGTTTAGAAAGGCCGAGGGTACGACTGGAATTCATTACCACACCCATGGGGTGAGGTAGCAGGTTTTGTAATGATATACATGACCTACGAGGGGAGGTATACCACCATGTTTAAATATCATTTTAGAATATTGGCTCACCTGTAGTTTCCACAGGCAGAAGCCTTCTCATTGAATATGCCTTTCTTCCTATTAAAGAGTCTCTAGTTGATGGCACACTCTACTCGACGTTCACGACCAGTGGTGGCAGTCATTACCAACCATGGTCTGGTCTGGCTGTTAGTCATGCATGCAATCAGTCGACTTCAAATCCCATGGGAAACATTCTAGGATTCTATAAAGGAAGAGATAATAGCTACTAGAGCCACTAGAGAAGAAGAGCCGGAAGCAATTGAGGAAGGAACTGGATCAGAAGATGAATACGTAGATCAAGAGGAACCAGAGGAAATGGAGATGGAACCCGAGGGGCTGGAACAGAACCAGGAGCGTGAACAAGAGAGGATAATTGAGGCTTCTCCACAAGAACCAGCCTCGACTGTGGAATCGATGGAAGAAGAAGTGCTACAGAAAGGGCCACCAACATAATGACTGAGGCTGTCACTCAAGAACCATCCTTGAACATGGATCTAGTGGAGAAAATCAGCAGCACTGTAATAAGTGAAGAAGGACCACATCAAGCTAAGGTGGAGGAATTCGTTAATACTGCAGCTGGGGGTGTCCCATAAGAACCACCCTCGAACGTAGAACCAAAGGAGGAAGATGAACCAGGATGAGAGGGACCTGAAGTTGAAAGAACCATGGGGACAACAAAAGGAGAGGCTATGGGTATAATGGATGGTATTGATGTGATGATTCAAGAATACATTTGTATCAATGTCGTGCTGGAAGAAACAGTGCCAGCATCTTCTGTTTAAGAAATGCTGGATACGGAAGGTGGTGTTACACAAGAACCACCATCAACCTGTCTGACCATGGAGACTACAGAGGAATTAAATGTTGGGACTGACATTGTTCCACAAGAACTAGCGTCAACCTCAGAATAGGGGACTACACTGGCAAGGGTTTCAACTCATAGCAGAGACACTGCAGATAGAGGGAAAGATCTCGAGGCCATAACTGGGGCCGAGATAGATCAAGTAGGAAAATTCTTTCAATTTTCCTCTTAATTTTCCATTCCAAAAGGGGCAAGGGTGTCTCGCTCTACCCAACACACAGAGGAGGATGTGGTCGTTCTGCTGATTTTGAAGTTTGACGGGTCGAATAAGGAACCAGCTGCCATAGGTTAGTTGGCCACGGACCTCCACAGAGACCTTTTCCAGGAACCCAAAATAGAGGAAGAGGTAGGTGTTTTTGAAATGAGGGAACCTAGAAGGGAAATTTTGGCTGAACCACCAATGGACATCCATCAAGTGAGCCCACCACCTATCGAGATAGCTTTACTACAGGATGAGGTAGGAGACAGTAAGGAAGTGGTTGCTCCCTAGGAAGAGAGACCAAGCAAAGAAGCCCCATTGATTAACCCTGTGGATACTCCCTCGAGTAATCAACCACCTATCGAACCGGCTGCAGTACCAAATGAGGTTGTGGTTAAACAAGAATGGGTAGAATTGTGTGAGCAACAAAGGATGCCTATGAAGTAGAAATATCAATTGCAATTCAAAGATACAATGCGACTCAAAATAGAGGTTAAGAGGTTGAGGAAATAGATGCACCGGCTGAAGAAACACATGAAGAAATATAAGCGTCGGGCTAAGAAGCCCAAAACCATGACAACCGAAGCAAGGAAACAGGTAGATGGAGTGGCAAAAACTTCTTTTGCCACTCAGACAGACCCGATAGAATATTTGTTTGAAGGCATTGAGTTTTCTTTGACAGCTGAAGTACAAACTTGGAAATCCACCACGTTACGATATCGGAACAAGGCGAAGAAAGCCCAAGAACGAGCATCCATGGCTATCTTCGAATATGTGGAGCACATTGATATAATTTGATTGAGGCATGTAACGCAACAATTCAAGGTGGAGCAACTGGAAAGGCAAGTGGCAAAGTTGAAAATCGATAAAGACCAGATGTTCCATTTAGCACAAGAAGTGATGGCATGTCACCCTCCCGCTTCCAGTTATTCTTTATTTTTGCATGAACAATTTCTTTTCTTCTATTTGGAAAGCATCCAGAAAGAAATTAGTCACGAAATTGAGGATGGTGTACAGTTCCTCTGGATATTGGGAGCCCATAATGTGCCAAATCATCATTTGATGTGTGAGCTTTACATGCATGGGTATCTCTTATGCATTGAGAGAGAATTTAATCTGGTTCGATATGTGGGGGACATTCATTTAAGGGCCCTCACCTCTTACACTTTTAATCAGATAAGTTGGCAGAAGGCTTCTGACATGTTCAAGTCAAATCAGGCCACGAAGCCTTTTATGGTAAGAGGAGAACCTGAGAGATCAATGACTATGTACAATAAGCACACTACATTTTTAGAAATTATGGGAAATAAGGAATAGATGTCGAGGACAAAAAAGTGGTGTATCGATCTCTGTGTGAAAAAATTGGTCACGTTTCAAGCAGAGGCCCTGGATAGTTGTCAAAAAAGGTGGATGATGTCACCCACATCTATTCGAAACAGAAGACTGTTTGGAGCACCAAATTTTGCATGAGCACCCAGCGAGGTGCCAAGTTATGTGGCATGCATCCAAACATGTGGGGTCTGGTGGATGGGAATATGATTTCGGTACCCTATCCTTTGGTTGCCAGCAGAGCACTACACCCCAGCATATAATATACCAAACGATTGGTGGAAGGAATTTCTTCTCTCATAGGGGTTTAAGGTTCCAGGAACAGAAATGGCTGAGGAATACGATCTCACGCAACCCAGACCTATCCAACCCAGACCTGTGGATATGGCGATCTACACAAGGTATGCAGAAGGCTAGTTGGGGGGAGATGTTGGGCACCAAATTAGCCTATCTTTTCGCTGCATTTCCACTCCTCTTTTCATCCCTTTTGTATTCATTCGCATACATTTACTATGTAAAACTATGAGGTAATTCCCCTTTCTCATCTCTTGGGATATTTAATTAATGAAGAAGAGTCATGAGGGTTTTACCTATGCGAACCACTAAAACATGTTATGACCACAGATTATGGAGTGCAGGTGTTGATCGCATGGCATATTGTAGCAGTTCCGCGATTCACAGCAACTGATCGACCACGACAAAACAGCATGACTAATTTGCAGTTGTTCTCAACCCGTTTTGGATCATTCCTGTTCTTGCACTCTCAGCGCTAGTGCTGTGATTGAACTGATGTATATCTTTGGGTATATAGTTGCCAGGTTTAAGGGAGAGAAGTTATTCCCCTTTGTACTGTATAAAATATGGGTCATTCTTGTATCAGGGGTTAGTCAGACCCTGCATTGTATTGTAACAGCATTGTTAAGATTAATAAAATACAACCTTTTTGTTGATCTATCCTTCGATGTGAGTAACGCAGCCCTAATCAAAGAGCTAGGCCCACTCTTCTGATCAGGTGTTGCATGTTTCCTTGTTATGTGTGTATTGTGTATTGTTGTGTTTATTGCTTGATTATTGTTTCAGATTCTTTAGATCACTGTGAATAACCTTTTAAATTCTCCAGTTGAATTTCTATTTTTGTTTTAGCAATGCTTTGATTTGGTAATCACGAACCCTTGGTCAATGATAGATTGTAACCTCGCCCCTGCATATACCTTGCATGTTGCCTTGAAAAGAAAACTCACCTGGATTGATACATTAATGAAGGAAAAGGTGTGAATAAATTGTTCATACCTGGACACCAACAATGGGAATTAAGGAACAAGAAGTAACTTGGGAAAGTTTCCAAAAACATTTTAAGGATAAATATTTAACCGAACGATTTTATGATTAAAAGGAAAAGGAATTTCATGTTATTTGTTTGGGGAAGCTTTCTATGAATGATTTTATAAATAATTTACATCCTTGTTGCGATATGTCCTTTACATATGTGAAGAAAAGGCAAAATTCCAACAATTTATCAGTAGTTCACATGTATTCATGAAGGAATGTTTGGAATTATACAATCGTAAAACCATGGACGAAGTTATTAGGAAAGCGTGAATATGTGACCAATAGATGAAGGAAAATGGGGATGGAAGCAAAAAGTGGAGGGAAAAGAAGGGTCTTAAACCCTCACAAATTTTTAAATGATTGAAGTCTATGAATTTTAAAGGGTCTTACAAGAATCAATAGAAAAATTATACAGGGAGGACCGAGGAAAGGATTAAATTGCAGAATGAGCTAAAACCTTATGAACGGTCTGGTAAAAGAGCTGGAACCCACAACTAGACCTTCATTACAGTGTTGGGGATGTAGGGAACCGCATTATGTCAAAAATTCCCTACTAGAAAAGAATAGAACAAGTAGCGCAGATTCAGGAAGCGTCCATAGTAGGAAAAGTTGCAAGGAGCTTGCCAAAAATCAATGCTGCAGTGGAGGATCACTAGGTCGAGTACTAATTGACCATGGTGGAGTTTGAAGGTAAAATTTTCAGCCAAACTGTCTCCATTTTAATTGATCCAGGGGCTAATTTAAGTTACATAAGTCCTAAGCTAGTAGAAAAATGTCATTTGAAAACCACCAAATTTAAAAATCTGTGGGTGGTATAACTAGTTACAGGGGCAAAAAGAAGAGTAATGGATAAGGTTGACAATTGTCCTGTAGAGCTAGCAAGACAGCCAATAGTAGAAAACTTAAATTTTTTACCCCTAAGATCTTATGACCTTTTAATTGGTATGTGTTGGTTGGAAAATCATTGGTCTCTCATAAAAATGTAAAGACAAAAAAATTAGTTATTTGGATGAGGAGGGTATGAGGCAAGAATTTCAAGGATTGAAAATACCCCTAAAATAAAGACCAGTCACAACTTCACAATTGGCAAAATGTATTAGGAAATGATGTCAAATTTATGTGGCACAAGTGGGGTATACAAACTCAAAGGATAAGGTTGTTACTCTAGAGAATCTGCCTATTGTACATAACTTTGTTGATGCCTACCCAGAAAATATCCTTGGAATGCCTCCTAAAAGGGACATAGACATTACCATTGAACTTGTTCTAGGAGTGGCTCTTGTGTCAAGAGCACCCTATTGTATGAGTTTCCCTGAGCTAACTGAACTTAAAATGCAATTTCAAGAGTTACTTGACAACAAGTAAATTTGCCTAAGTGTGTCACCTTGGGGAGCTCCAGTACTTTTTGTCAAAAGGAAGGATGGCACTCTACGATTGTGTATTGACTACAGGCAATTAAATAAGTTAACGATGAAAAATAAATACCCTTTACCCTGTATTGACAATTTATTTGATTGGGTAAATTGGGCTATAGTATTCTCTAAAATTGACATGCATTCAACGTATCATTAGATAAGAATTAAAGAAGATATATATATATAACAACTTTCAAAACTCGCTATGGGCATTACAAATTTGTGGTTCTGCCCTTTGGCCTAACTAGTGCCCCCATGACATTTATGTGTCTTGTGATAGTATATTTCATGAGTATTTGGATAAATTTGTATTGATCTTTATAGATGATATACTTGTTTATTCGTGAAATATGGAGGAACACAAAAAACATCTGCAAATTGTTTTGCAAACCTTGAGGGAGCATCAATTGTATGAAAAATACAGTGAGTGTGAGTTTTATAAGGAACAAATCCAATATTTAGGACATGTTATTACTAAGGATGAAATTGGTGTAGACCCATAAAAGATAAAACTAGTATGGAATGGCTCGTTCCTAGGAATGTGGTTGATATAAGATCCTTCATGGGGTTGTTTGGATACTATATGTGATTTATTGAAGGATTTTCAAAAGTGGCTTATCTCATTACCACCCTGCAAAAGAAAGGAAGAATTTTCAAATGGAAAGTTGAGAATCAAAACAGTTTTGAATGGTTGAAACATTTACTTACCACTGTCCCATTCTAAGAATTGTTAACCAAGACAAGGAATTTACTATTTGTACAGATGAGTGTAAAGAGGGAGTAGGGGGAGTGTTAGTGCACGAGGATAGATTTGTAGCCTGTGAATCTCAAAAATTGAAGGATCGTGAACAAAAGTATTTAGCATATGACTTGGAGTTGACAACAGTGATTCACACCTTAAAAATGTGGCACCATTATTTACTTGGGAAACGGTTTATATTAGTGACAGATCATAGCAGTTTAACTAATTATTTTAAGCAACCTACTATAAATGCTCGACAAGCACGTTGGATCAGTTTCTTGAGTGAGTTTGAGTTTGAAATTAAACATTTAATGAAAGGAGAATCAGGTTGCAGACACCTTAAGTAGGAAGTTGAAATGTGTCTATGAAATCTCATTTACTAAAGTAAGAACTGCTTTTAAAGAACATATTAAGGAGGTTTTCCAAAGAGATCTAGAATATCAGTTTTTATGGTAGCAAGCACAGGATCCAAACAACAACGGACAACAACTAGGATATGAGGTAAATAAAGAGAACATGTTGATATATCGAAGTAGAATATATGTTGCTAATCAACTATGCATCAAGCAATTGATTCTAAATTAGTGTCATAAAATTCCTTACGCAACTCATCCTTGCTACCAAAATTTGATTACTACATTAAGGAAGGAATACCTCTAGACATGTATGAAAAAGGAAGTGGTTGAATAATTAGTTAAATGCCTGGAATGCCAGCAACTAAAGACTGAACACCAACACCCAGTTAGGTTGCTCCACCCACTCCCTATTCCGGAATGGAAATGGGGGACTATCACATTAGACTTCATTATTGGCCTACCCAAGACCAAGAAACAAAATGACTATATAATGGTGGTAGTAGACAAACTAAGTAAGTATGCTCATTTTATTCCAATGTAATGTTCCTTTAAGATGTTTCAAATTGCTAATATATTTATGAAAGAGTTTTCAGGGTGCATGGAATACCAAAAGTGGTAATTTCTGATAGGGATGTTAAATTTATATCTGCATTTTGTATATCTTTGTTTAATGGACAGGGTACTCAAGTGCAATTCAACATTGCATACCAACCTCAAACCAGTGGACAGACTGAACGTGTAAACCAAGTGATTGAAGATATGTTGAGAATGTATGTGATGTATCAATTGATGAAGTAGGAGGACTATATACACTTGGCGGAATTTGCTTACAATAATAACCATCAAGCTTCCCTAAATATGAGCTTGTTTGAGGTGTTATATGGACCCAAATGTAGAACATCTATAAACTGGAGTGGCTCTGAAGACGAATTGATATTGGGATTTGATATATTGGAAGAAATGGAAGAAGTCGTAAGAAAAGTAAGGTCGAATTTGAAGTTTGTTCAAGATAGACAAAAAACCTATGTTGATAAAAAAAGAAACTATCGAGAATTTCATGTTGGGGACCACGTGTATGTACGAGTGAAGCCTAAAAAAAGATTATGTGTTGGGCAGGATGTTCCAAGCTAGCCCCCTGGTACTACGACCCTTTTCAAATTTTGGCTCGAATTAGGCCTGTGGCTTATCAACTAGCCTTGTGCAGCCACATACATATACATAACATTTCTCATGTTTCTTTGTTAAAGGAATATATATATGATCCTAAGAATGTTATAATTAGGAATGATATACAAGTTGAATCAGACGATGAGTTCCTAATCAAACCTCTACATATATTCGATCATAGAGAAGTAACATTGCGGAAGTGAGTTATCACCTAGGTTAAGGTGCAGTGGAGGAACTTTAGCCTAGAAGAGGCTACCTGGGAGGACGAAAAAATTATGAAGGAAGCATACTAAAACCTATTTTGAGGACGCAAAAACACCGGGATGGTGTTAAGAATGAGGGGGGGAATGTAACATCCCCTGGTAACTTGTAAATTTTTAATTATTGCAGCTAAAAAAATTATGATACTTTGCATACCATGGGAAGGTCAAACAATAATTAGGAAAATAATTAATTTTATCCATGAAATATATTAATGTTATGCAAGAATTATGAATATGTCATATCCAAAAGTAATGTTGAAAGAGTCTTAGCTCTTGGTACGTCATGAATCTAGACTAGTTTAACTATTAATTATAACTATAACAATAATTAGGAAAATAATTAATTTTGTCTATGAAATATATTAATGCTATGCAAGGATTATGAATATGCCATTTGGGAAAGTAATGTTGAAAGAGTCTTAGCTCTTGGTACATCATGAATGTAGACTACTTTAATTATTAATTATCATTATAATGATTGATTGAGTCAAAATGTTAAACAAAACATTACAATATCTCTACCATGTTCGAGAACACCTCAGCACAATTAGTTTTTATTTAATGCAAAATGTCCAATAATTATTCTATTCATATTTACTCTTAATGCAAAAAAAAAAAGAAAAAAAAATTGAACTTCGATTTAGTAGGGCCTAGTCGAATTTATAGACGAAATGGCTTTTTTCATGATATTTCTGGTAAATTTTAAGCAAAATCCAATGGAGATTTTTAAAGCCTTGAGTTTTTGTTGTTTAATTTGCAGAATTCAAACGTTGCATTCTATCTTGAAATTATTTTGTTGGATTTCGATAAAAACACTATTTCATCTATAAGTTAGACTATGCCATTTAATAGGTTGAGAGAGTGGCGATTATATAATTATTATAGGTAGTTTTTGTTTTTAATTTAATATAATTATTATACGTAGTTTTTGTTTTTAATTTAATTTTATATTTTTATGTAGTAAGAAAATCTATCATAACTCAAGTGTCAGACCAATGGTGGGACAATCATCATATGGACTCATCATGGTTATTCAAAGAAAATTACCCCACTTGAAATTACCCATTAGTGATACGGAAATAGGTTGGGTCGTTAACATGTTTTCTTACTTATGAGAAAGACTAACTACTCCAAGCCCTTATTAATAGATTAAAATAAATAGTTATATGGTCATATTATTTATTATTTATTGATGCTCTAACTAATAGATGAAATGGCATTTTGGGTCCAATGAAACAGAGAATTTTTAGTAAGATTCTTATTTTTTATTACTTAAAATACACTTTTGAATACATAATTGGATTCAACACCCTAACAAACCTTAACACATTCCATCTTTCAAAATTAATCAACTTAAATTTATGATTTTACCATAATTTAAACAAAATTGATAAGAAAAAAATTGTGAAAAAAAGGAAAATTTAGTTTGTTAGTTATGTTTGGCATTTATTAAATATTAAAATTAAAATTCGTACACATTAAAAAAATAACAGTTAATAATAGAATTATAATAAAGAAATTAATATAATATCTATGACATTTTAAATAAAAAATAAAACAACTTAAACTAATGAAATATTATTAAATATTAAAATTAAAATTCATACTCATTAAAAAAATAACAATTAATAATAGAATTATAATAAAGAATTTAATATAATATCTATGACATTTTAAATAAAAAATAAAACAACTTAAACTAATGAAATACAAATTTATCGCCAGAGTATGCCATAAAAGTGTTTTTATTTGGCTAAGAGCTCGTCTTCCTCGTACCTAAGGAAATGGGTTAACTGCCTAAAACACCTCTCCACTAGCACGTTATTCTAGGTGGCATGGTTTTCCTTGAATAATTTATCGCCCCGGAGTATGCCATAAAAGTGTTTTTATTTGGCTAAGAGCTCGCCTTCCTTGGACCTAACGAAATGGGTTAACGGCCTAAAACACCTCTCCACTGGCGCGTTATTCCAGGTGGCGTGGTTATTTCCTAAAACACCTCTCCACTAGCGCGTTAATCCAGGTGGCATGGTTTTCCTTAAATAAGGGTGACGACTTAGTCTGCATTCCATGTGAGCAACTAGAAATGGTTATTCCAGGTGGGTTGGTTTTCCTTGAATAATGGTGACGACTCAGTAAGCATTCTAGGTTAGGAGCTAGAAATGGTTATTCTAGGTGGCTTGGTTTTCCTTGAATAACGGTGACTACTCAGTCTCTATTTCTTACCTATAAAACTATTTCTTACCTGTAAAAAGAAATACAATTTTATAGTTGACAATTAATTATGACAAGTTTTTCCCGAGTAAAAAATACAGTTTTATATTAATAAAAAGTGAAATACAATTTTATATTAGTAAAAAAGACATTGAGTTACAATTTTAAGTATTAATATCGGGTAGTTTGAGTTTATACTTACATGCAATTTAATATATTTAGAAAGTGTTTTTTTAATGAATATCAGTCGCCAAAACTATCCTCATAACTGTATTGTGAGAACGTTGTGTCTATATTAAGATTAACCAGAGATCCAGATGTTTTAGATTACTCCTAGATTAACCGGAGAAAAGTGTAAACATGGCGTACAATTTTATGTATTAATATTTGGCAGTTTTTCGAGTTTATAATTAGATACATTATTTTATATTTATAGAGGCTGCTGGTAGCCTCGCTCTCTGTGGTTGGACCTGGTACTATGGAGGCTCCTCCTCATCGCCGTGGGATAAGTCCTGGCTCTATGATGCAGGTCTAAAGTGCATATCTGCGTTTTCACTTTCACTTGCCTACTACTACAACCTGTTACTAGAAGAGCTTGCATGGCTCTAGTCCGGGCAATGTGCTCCTAATGTGTGCTTTTTTAAGTCATGAATATTAGTCACTAAAACTAATCTCATGATAATTTTATTGTGAGAACGTTGTTGTGTCTATATTAAGATGTGTCTATTTGAATAACCGCAGATCTTGAAGATTAATCACATGTTTGCACAGAAGAATCTAAACATAGCGTGGTCCTGATTTTGGAAGTTCAAAATATAAATACAAAGGTGGCGTTACCAAAATTCAACCCTGCCTCCACACGACTACAACCTCCATTAATTCTAGCAGCTGCGATACCTCGACCCGTAACCAAGCGCCAGAGGCCACTATTAACTAGTAAATACATTAGCTACATCTCCCCACTTATCAATTCTTTGCAAGTATTTTGACTGCTGCAGTAGTGCTAGATTAGTTGCTTGTGAAAGATTTTCTCCAATGGACTTACAAGATCTGGAAGGTATGCACCGTGAAAAAAGATTGGGTTTGGTAGATCAAGAAGATATGAACCCTAAAAGAAATTTGGTTTCGGAAATCTCTGCTCTTCAGGCCACTGGTGGGACGCAAAAGTTCCCTGGCTCATTCACAAGTCCTAATCCCTGTATTCTGGAAGATGCGCAGCCATTAAGGGTTCCAGGAAAACAGTTTGAACAGAAGCAAGAGGATAAAGGAAAATCAGCATACCCATCACAATTTTCAGGAGCACATAATGGTGCAACTGTACTGGATAGCCAAAGGGACGCAACTAGAAACATGCAAGTGTGTAACATGGGAGCAACACCTGAGCATGAGAATCCTGGTTTTGCTATGTTGGGCAGCTGCGTTTCCAAAAGTGTTTCACGTCCTGTTAAAGCGGGTATCAAATTGTTTGGTGTTACTTATACTTCAACAAGTGAGCAGGAGAGGAGAAGTTGCAAGTCATCAAAAGAAACTCATGAAGATCAATATAGACATCAGCGAAATCCTAGTCGGAGCCGGACCAAGGTAGTTGAACAGGAGAGGAGAACTTGGAAGTCATCAAAAGAAACTCATGAAGATCAATATAGACATCAGCGAAATCCTAGTCGGAGCCGGACCAAGGTACGATTTATTTTACAGTGGGCTGAACAGTTGTTTTTCACAGATTTGTTTGGTTATTGAAAAGTTCAACCAAGTGAATAAACCAGGGTTTGGGATTTTGGAAAATTAAGATATTGATTTCTCGTTTGATGTTCTGTTTTTGTGATATTACTGATTTTGATAATATTCTTGCGAATTAATCACATTATAAGTTGCCAATCGATTTAATAATTTTCGGATTAATCACAAGTTGTTTTTCACAGATTTGTTGGGTTATTGGAAAGTTCAACCAAGTGAATAAACCAGGGTTTGGGTTTTGGAAAACTAAGATATTGATTTCTTGTTTGATTTTCTGTTTTTGTGATTTTACTGATTTTGATAATAATTTTGTTTAGTAATCACATTATACTTTGCCAATCTATTCAATATTTTTCGGAATAATTACATCATAAGTTACTATTGAATTCCATTCTAAAAAATTCCAGAATTTGTTCGCTATTAAAAGGATTTTTCACGAGGAGAAAAGCATCAATGTCCTGTTGCATTAAACTGCAGGTATTTAAACAAGGTAATGGTATTGGGAGATCTGTAGATCTTACTAAATTTGAAGGCTATCCAGAGCTTATTGGTGAACTGGAAGTGTTGTTCAATCTTGAAGGTCAACTGCGAGATTGTAGCAAAGGTTGGTCGGTTGCCTACAGCGACTTTGAAGGAGACATAATACTTCTGGACGAGCCATGGAAGTGAGTATCGGTTAATCCAATATAACATGTCATCCATGCTTTTTATTAAGTAAACCCATTCGTTTAGTAGACCACTCTGTTTTGTTTTTCTTGCTGATATCCTGATAGTCTTTTTGTTTCTAAACTGTTATTTCTTGTAATTGTTATTTGTCTTGAAAGCAGAGAGTTCTGCGGTCTAGTGGCAAAGATTTTCATATATAAAAGTAATCAGAAGGATAAAAAAAGTACCATCGGTGCTCAAGCATGAAGCCGCCTCGGGTGATCAGAATTCTAGAAATTGTGAAAGGTGTTGGAATCTCGCCTTATGTTCAGATTGCTCAGTGAAGATGTCACTGATATACTACTCTGTTATTTTGAAATTGTGAAAGATGTTGGAACTTCGCCTTATATTTAGATAAAGCAGGGATGATAGAACTTATGATTCAATATGTATATATACATATTGAGACTATTATTTTGATATTTGGTTCTGAAACTATATTAATAGTTTGAATTCTGAATCGTATTATTTCTAATGTGACATTACAGTGTTTTGATATATGGTCTAAAACGATATTAGTTGATGGCTTCGTTGGCATATCCAGCAGTTTTGGTTGAATATTTAGACAGGAGTGGGTTAGAATTATGAATAGAATATATTTCTAATGCGGCATTATAATGTTTTGATATATGGTCTAAAACGATATTAGTTAATGGCTTCGTTGGCATATCCAGCAGTTTTGGTTGAATATTTAGACAAGATTAGTAATTTAATTGTGTTTGGGGTGGGATGTTTAATATATATATTTTTAATAACATGGTGTTTAATTCAGTCTCGGTCACATGTTTAGGGTTTAGAGGAGGAGTGGAGGAATAGAAGTTATTTTGGGGAATTAAACTGTCCAAGGGCATTTAAGCTCAACCATATGATTCTGGTGATAAGCATCCCATCCGGAGTGAATCACTCTTCTCTTTATATGTATACTTTTAATAATAAATTTTGGCGTCCAAGCTCTTGTACAATTCTGGTGATAAGCATCTCATCAAGAGTGAATCGAATCACTCTTTACATTTATACTTTTAATAATAAGTTTTGGGTGGGATGTTTAATATATATATTTTTAATAATATGGGGTTTAATTCAGTCTAGGTCACATGTTTAGGGTTCAAAGGAGGAGTGGAGTAATAGAAGTTATTTTGGGGAATTAAACTTTCCAATGGCGTCCGAGCTCTTGTACAATTAGAGTGAATCACTCTTTACATGTATACTTTTAATAATAAATTTTGGGTGGGATGTTTAATATATATATTTTTAATAATATGGGGTTTAATTTAATCTAGGTCACATGTTTAGGGTTCAGATGAGGAGTGGAGGAATAGAAGTTATTTTGGGGAATTAAACTTTCCAAGGGCCTCCAAGCTCAACCATATGATTATGGTAATAAGCATCCCATCCGGAGTGAATTACTCTTCTCTTTATACGTAGAGTCCCAGCTCTTGTACGATTATGGTGATAAGCATCTCATCAAGAGTGAATCACTCTTTACATGTATACTTTTAATAATGAATTTTGGTTATGGTGATAAGCATCCCATTAGGTATGAACCACTCTTTATATGTGAACTGCATATTTGGATTCAGCACCCTGAAAAACCCCTGGGACGCTTTGATTGTGTCGAAACTAGCTATCAAACTTGCGATTCGGATAAATTGCTGCCAGATTTTGACCGGAAAAACCCACAGGAAAGGCTGCCAAAAAGTATCATTATAGACAACTGCTACTTTTAATAATAAATTTTGACCTCGAGTCTCGTACCATTTTGGTGATAAGCATCCCATGGTGATAAGCATCCCATCAAGTGTGAACCACTCTTTATATGTATACTTTTAATAATAAATTTTGACCTCGAGGCTCGTACCATTTTGGTGATAAGCATCCCATCGTGAGTGAATCAGTCTATATGTATACTTTTAATAATAAATTTTAGAAAATAAGGTGCAATTTTTTATAATTTAAGTTTTTTTTTTGTTTTATTAGGGAAGTTATGGAATATTGTGAAGTAGTGATCAAATTATCTAATTACATTAACATATATTAATCATCGTATGCACCATATACACTTAACATATATTAATCATCCTATGCACCATATACACATAAGTGGATGAAAGCCTACTACAAGGTCTTCTTCTTTAAGTCAAATTCCACTATGATAATTATGTAAAATGACCAAGGTTCGAAACTCCCAATAATTGAAAAGAAACAACTAATATAAATATAAATATATATATATATATATTATTAATATTATAATTTTATCTTTTATTATTATATTATATATTCTTATATAGCTTAAATATCCTTGAATGATTGTTTTTTAATCCACAAGCTAATCTCCCAAATCACTCGGAATCAAATTAAATATTGTAATGAATAAAAAATATAATCTAACCCACTTACATTTAATAAGTTTGTTAAATTTCTAACACTGGTAAATAATAAAACTAAAAATAATAAAATATAATTATTTTGGTGTAAAAAAAAAAATTGAATAAGCATATAAATTAATGATGTTAACAATATAGGGTAAAATTAATGGAGGTTTTATTATTATTATTATTTAATATTGTAAAATCTATCGTAACTCAATTGTTAATTAGTCATGAAGATAACCATCATTCACTCCTATGTGAGACTATGTGAGAATATAGATTGATTAAAACCACATTACTTGGAACAACTTGTTTGAAAACCACATCACTTGAATAGCTAGTTTGTGGTCCATAAGGGGCTAAATTTTAGCTCCTCGAAGATGTCTGTCTTGGAATATTAACATGTTTCCTTGCTTTAGAAAATATGATCTCTTAATTAATTGAAATATTTTTTTAATTCTTACTACAAAACTAAAAGGTGGTTTGAAAACTAAATGGTGGTTTCAACTCAAGTAGTACCCATAAAAAAGCCAAGTCTCCTTTGTATTCATCATTGAGGCCACCTAAAATGGAATCATATGCTTTCTAGTAACATTTATTCTTAATCTCATACATTTTTGCTTTGATATTGTTGATTTATTTGTTTTCATTTCAATGTCTGTATTGGTTTATAACTTAGGTCATCAAAATTAGCATGAATGATACAAATTAAACATGTTTAATCCTTGTAAATAAAAGATTAATATTTAGATTAATTAGATAAATATAGATAGTTGGGAAAAATGTTGTTATTCTCCCTACTCTAGTTCCTGCATGTGACATGTTAAACTCATAATGAGTATATCTTTTTAATGAATTTAAATTCGTGTAGGCAGAGGAGTTGACCGGAAAGTTATAGAAATTCCGGTCATATTTAGAGAAAATCTGCAAGGATTTTTCTAAATCCATGTTATATTGTTAAAATTCAAAATTTTAGGTGTCCTAGACATTTTTGATGGTGTTGAATCCATTTCCACCATCAAAAACACCATTCAAACACTACCTCTACCAGATTTTTTGAAATTTTTTGCCTGGATTCCGACTACTTTTGGTTGTCTGAGCAATTCCTCTGCCTCATTAAATGACTCCATTTAAATTTTATATCTAAAAAACTTAGAATATATGAAAATTTATTACAAAATATTTTTCCATTTTTGTTATTGTTAGCTTACTTGTGTTCACCTCATAGCTTATAATTTAAATCATTAAATTTATTATGAATGGTAAGGAAATTTTAGACCCAAAAAATAAGAAAATGATTCTCTCCCCTAGATTTAGCATGGTAGTTCACTTAAAATTCATTTCAATAATTAAAAAAACAAAAGTGGAGCAATAAATGGGTCCTATATTCCATAAAACTTACTTTATTCTAGTTCGTCATACATGCTCAGCCATAACTTTATATTTAGGTTAGTGTTTTTGCATTTTATTGGTTTTCTTATAGATTTTAGATTTTAATGTTTTAATATAAATAAAACAATTATATAAATTAAATTATTGATAAATGTTGATAGGTATCATAATTATTTAAATTAAATGGTTGGCTAATAGGTATTATGTATCATCATACATTTCACAATGCTAAAAAATAAAATAAACCAACCTAGATCCATCCTAACTATATATCTATCAATGGCCTAGGTGGATCAAATATCTCAAGGAGCAAACCTCTCTTTTGAGTGCAAAAACTGAGGAAGTGCTATATTACATAAGAATGTCATTGACAAAACCATGGGTTGTCAAAACCTAGAGTCCAAAAATTGGCAATGGTAAAATTTTTATTTTTTTTTCCTAGTTTAAATCATATGGGATTTGAATTTTGAATTTCAGGGTTCACAAAATGCTTCATCACAATAATATCCCCAATTATTTTATTTTATTTTATTTTTATTTCTTATTTATTTTATTTTAATTTAACATTTCTTCTATTTGCCTAGACACAAAATAATAAAAATTAGCTAAAATATAAATTTATTTTAAATTATTATTATTGTTATTATTAAATTTAAAAAAATGGTACAAAAGTTGAACATCTAAACATTTAAAAAGAAAAATCATGTAACAAATTCTTAATCATGGAGATTCGCCCCTAGGTTATCATGGAGATTCTTACCCTATAAATAAGCTTTGTTACAATACCATGGGTCAATACCATGATTTATCAATATCATATGCCCAAAAATCCATAACTCATTTCATAGTCAAATTATTGTATTTTAATTTTATATTCTGACATTCTTTTAATTAAATTGAAAAGAAAAAAAGGTGTACCTATCTTTGAAATAAATCTCGATCCTCTATCCCTAACTATTTCTAAAAATATTCCATGAATATTAAATCAAGTTAAATCCCTAACATCCACCTATTAATTATTGATAATTAAATTAAATTTTGGAAGCCCTATTCCAAAATAGACCAACCAAATGGTGTAAGTATAAAATTCATTTTGAAACTTTCTTAATGGGATTTTTGTAAATGAACATAGTAGGGATTAGATACATAAATTATTCGAAGCAACCACTACCACCATTCTAACAATTATAATTATACATGTACCTCACTATTCTTTTTGGTTTTCATTGTATCTTGGCATTTCTTTTCTATGTTAGCATTGTTTTGGATATAATCATCCATATAATCCACATCAATGGTATCAAAATTATTTTGTTGTGGTTTTTCCTTATATGTCCCTCACAAGGCTATGTTATAAGAAGTTGGACCTCCAACTAATCAAGAAGTTGAAGATCATCTTTGTTGTCTATAATGGATTCAGATGGCTCATGACAAAAAAATTGACATTATAGAGATTTCCTTCATTCCATAGACTATGAATATGGCATTGCCTTCATTCCATAGATTATGAATATCTTATTCTAAGGTATTATAAGGGAAATTCTTATCTAGCTTTTTTTCTTAACAAATGTAGATTTGATAGGTGTGAAATAACAAATTGTGATATAAATTCTCTTAAAGTTAATGTCAAAATATTTTGATCCAAATGTATCAATTGAGGTCTATTTTATAAATATCAATATGAGAAAGGACACTCATTTTTATATAAGAAGTTATTCCTCCAATTCCTTTGCAAGATGATTTCTTGTCCCAAGCCGATGACAAAATGAATCCACCTATATAAGGGATCTTAGGCTCATCATACTCCCAATTTTCAATTAAAAAAATAATTAAGAAAAGTCTTTGGTAGAAATAACATAAGAGAAAGTTTTGGCTAACGTGTTTCGAACCAACAAGTGTGATTCATCATGAGGACCATACGAAGAGGTAGACCATGGCAAAGGCTTAAATAGAAAGCAATGTAGAGACCCTAATTTCAAGTAACAACTATTTTTGAACAATAATATTTAAATTATGATATTAATTTATAAATTTATTAAATAGTATTGCTCAAAAATACTCATTACTTGAAATTATGGTCTCTACATTGCTCTCTACTTAAGCCTTTGTCATGGTCTGTCTCTTCATCTGGTCTTGATGATGAACCACACTTGTTGGTTCGAAACGCGTCGGCCAAAAAAATTTCTTATGTGATTTCCACTGAAAGACTTTTCTTAATTCATTATGGATCACAGAGGCCTAAATTTAGAAAATCAAAAGATAATATCAATTTCACTCAGGATCCAACATAACGTAGGATATTTACACCATGGAAAGTCATGACACTTCCAAAAGATTATTCAAAGCATTACAAATTCCTATTTATTACTCTCATTTTGTTCCTAATCCTTAATAATAATTTTCTTATTTCTAATGATTACCCATTTTCCTACCCTTCTGGCTTTCTTTTCCTTTTAAACCTTCTTCCTCAATTCAAGTTCCTTTCATGGAATGAGGTCCTCATTTATAAATATTTTAATCCCTTTTAAGCTAATTTATGATCATTACAATTTACCCTAATACAAATAAGTTTATCTTTATGCTCAAGTATCTTTCCCAACCTTCTTATTTCCATGAAATAAGTTATTATTAATGAATAAAATTAATATCAATGTAGTTTAAAAAATAATATATTTTTATTTCATTTTAAATAATTCATAATTTTATCCCACTTCTATTCGTATTCAAATTAAAAAACAAAACAAAAAAATGCAAAACAAAGTCTGATCTAACCCTAACCCTTTTTATTTATGTAATAAGCCCAATGGGTCAAGTCAGAGTCATAGTTAGTTAGAAAATCAGTAAAGACCATATTAATAATTGTAAGTGGTTGACACACATTAAAGAAAAGGGACCATAGTAGTTGTAAACGGTCCATGGTTAATAAATAAAGTGGTTAATCCATGTTATGCAAGGGACTACTAGTAGTTAGGGTTTTGGAGGTCATTTAGCTATAAATAGTCTTAGTTAGTAAGGAAAATATCATCGAGCCTCATTTTAATTGAGCTCTGCTCTGCTAGAGATTGCCCCCTCGAAGAGGCAAGTGAACATTGAATTTGTTTCTGAATAATAAAATTGTTTTAGCTTTTCTCATTTCATGTGATAATTCTATGTTCTAGGCTATATTTCTTCATATTTCTGGTATTCTGGATTTCTCACAGATCAAGAGCATAACAAGTAGTATTAGAGTACTTTCCAGGGCCAGTTGTACCTCTAATTTTCGTAGATTTTATTCTAGGCTAGAGACATGTTCTGGCGTCTTTAAACCATGAGATTTGTCGTTGAGTGCATAAACCTGTGTATTTGGGGAGGCATGAACATAGGAACTACAAGAGGTGGTCACTTGTTGGACTCCCTTGTAAACCTTGTAGGTACCCCTTCAATTAGTAGTGCATTAGACACAACCATGCATAGATTGCACTTCCACGTACCCTTGGGTATATCGGAAGCCACCTGGACTCACCTAAAATCTAAACTTAGATAAGTCATCGGTCATCTTGTTGCTACAGGACACTGAGAACAGCACTCGGGGAGATTACTTGCCCATACGATAGGGTAGTCGGGTAGTACAACTAAGGGTACGGTCGATCCTCCTTAATTAGCACCCTAAAATATTGGGTTGAGTATTACTGTTGGACCCCTGTGTATATTGTGATATGTAGCACCTAACACTCCTTTATGACCATAGTTCCATATCCTATCTGAAGATCACCCTCTACCTTATCTTCCAGTTCAAATCCAGCAGTTGGAGTTCTACTGGAGTCGTGCAACTCACATTTAACAATTGGGGTTCTGTCGTCACTGTACAAATTAGATTCAACAGTTGGGGTTTTCACAGTTCCGATCAGACTCTTATGCAGTGAAGTTTTTGGTTACTATAGTCCAAGCCAAATTTTTGCAGGACATTGGGCAGGATCAAGCTTTCGGGAATTCGGCCATCCTGGGGAACTTGCAAGAGACTTAGCCCATAAGATTGAGGATGACAAACTGGTCACAGTGGTACCATTCAGTTGTAAGCCCCAAATTTTTTGGTTGTCCCAAAAATTTTCCCGATACGGCCTCAAGTGATCCACGTCATTAGACTCCCGAGATTTCCCTCTTTCCAAGCAAACTACTCTTAAGTAAGCTCAAAAAATTTGTCCAGGATTGGTGTATGCTGGGTACCAGATCTCAAGTTATGGGTGCAGAGAAGGCAATCGAGAGGGTCAACAACCTTGAAGAAATATTTGATGCATTCGAGACCAAGGTTCTCAAACAGATCTCATATATAATAGCCCTTATAAGACCGCCTCATATGGAGGAGCCTAGCGTTGATGCACACATAGAAGGATAATCCATCCATCACATTCAATTCCATGGAAATCACCACTCTTCCAACCATAGGACACCCAAGCTGGACATGTACAAATTTGATGGCTCTAACCCCGCAGTATGGGTAGCACAAATGGAGCAGAATTTCTCCCTTAATGATATCCACGGAGATGAAACTAAACTACATGTGGGATCCCTTTACTTTGACCAAGAGAGATGGAAGTGGTGGAGGTGGCATTAGAAATGTTATCCAGGGAGAGCAACTTGGAACAAAAGCCATATGTGATCACTTTCAATGGGAATCTAATTTTTTTGGTTGTCTCACAAAGCTCTAACAAATGGGTACAGTAAAGGACTACATTTCATTCTTTGAGCAATTGGTCATCTGAACTAACGGTCTAGGAGATGACTTCTACTTGGAATGTTTCATCAGTGTCCTAAATGAATCTATCCAAGCCCATGTCTAGATGCACCACCTAGTTACTTGGTTGGACGCATGTCGCAAGGCCTTAGATGTGGAGATCCCTTAAATGCCTAGTCCAATCATCCAAATTTCATCGCCAAGGCGCATCCCCCCCAGGCTCCGAGCCTCAACCAAACACTTAAGGTTCAAAAGGTGTCACCAACAGAAATGGACGAAAGACGAAAACAAGGACTGTGTTACTACTATGATGACAAGTACTCTCCTAGACATAAATTCAAGGAACCAAATTCTTCCAAACTAATGTTATTGATAACAGCCCAACAGATGAAGTTCCATCCCTTAAGGTGCCCAAGGAAGAAGCAGGGGAAACCCAAACTGACAATGATCTCACGACTACACCAAATGAGGTGATCATTTCACTACATGCCTTGGCTGGCATTTCTTTGCCTCAGACTCTCAAAATATGGGGCTTTATTTAACATCAACTAGTAGTGGTATTGATTGATATTGGTAGCATTCATAACTTTATCCATAAGAGAGTCATAGAAGTTGTTCATTGCTTTGTGCAAGTGGTATCTAATTTCTAAGTCCTTATCGTTGATGGGGGGACCATGAAATGTGAAGGTCGCTGTGAAAATATTAAGCTTTAGATGGGAGACTACCACCTAAAGACCCACATGTTTGCTATTGAAATGGGTGGTTGCGGCATTGTTCTAGGTGTTGAATGCCTTCGCACATTGGGCCCTATCACAATGGATTTCCAGGAGTTATATATGAGCTTTAGGAAGAATGACCACATTCATACATTAAGGGGACTCCAGGCAGGTGCACCTACTATCATCAGCTGGCATACAATGGAGAAACTTTAAAAAATGGCCATCATGGAGTAGTCGCCAAATTTAATGCCATCCAGGCCATTAAATCCACTACTCCTCATATTCAGCCTGAGATGCAACGGGTATTAGATCACCACCAGTGAGTCTTTGACAAACATAAAGAGCTTCCACCCTCTATGAGTGAACATGATCATAGCATCCCTTTGATCTGGGGGACCCAACCACCTAATGTCCGCCCATATTGATATCCTTTTTCCCAAAAGAATGTAATTGAAAAAATAATTAAGGAACTCCTCGAAGTCAATGTTATTCATCCCAACATCAGTCCTTATTCATCTCCAGTGGTCATGGTTCTAAATAAAGATGGAGAATGGCACATGTGTCAGACTTTTGGGCCCTCAACAAGCTCACTATCAAGGACAAAATTCCTATTATGGTTTTTGATGGTCTGCTTGATGAACTGCATGATGTAAATTCTTTACCAAGTTAGACCTCTGCTTGAGCTATCACCAAATATGTGTTGATTTATGGTAGCATCAGATGTGCTCTAAGCCTCAAAATTTGCAGCAAGGCTTGGACATGCATTCTCTAATACCCAGAAATCGTTTTGGGAAATTCCACACAGAGACAGTTTTATTAAAATAATTAATTATTTTTAATGAAGATCAAGCCAAAATGATATAAGCCATTGATTAGAAGTTAATTTGGGCCATTAGTTGTCCAACAGAAAGATATAAGAAGAGGCTTGAGGGGCACTTGGAGAACACATGGAGTAGAGATCAAAAGGTCGAATTTCTAAAGCAGAGCAACTGTCAGAGAGAAATTCAAAGTGATATTTTGCAGTGAGGGGCAGGGATAATATTCGAAGGGAAATTTTCCTAGTCAGAGAGTACAAGGTAGAGAAGGTAGAACGATGTCCAAAGAGGCTGACACTGGCACACGCAGAGCTGATGCGGTGGCAGCGTAGAGCTAAGATGGAGATCAAATTCCTGCTAAGGAAATTGAGTTTCAGAAGCTGGGAGGCGGGGTGTGATACCAGGAGGTAGAAAATCGAAGTTTCCATCCAGCAAAGGATCTGAAGGAGGAGTAGCATAGTCCCTAACAGAGGTTACACAGAGACTGCATGGGGCTGATGTAGTTCTACGTAGAAGCTGATGCAGAAAGAATGCAGAGCCTCTATTCTAGTGAGATTAGAGTCAGATTCTTCCAGTGACAGGGTGAGAACATCTCACTACTTGTTTTTTCGTGTTTCTCTTTGTATATGATAACCATTTGGGCATCCAACAAATTGTACTCATAATTACTACTGCATAATAATTAAACTCTCAGTTGCAGCACCAGTTTTCCCACACTGGGTTTTTCCAGGGACATTTGTCCAAAAATCACTGTGTAGATGTGTTCTGTATTTCTTTCTTATTCAGATTCTTGTTTCCACATTTTATTTGAATGGTGAATTTTGCAGTGTATTATCTTCCATGTTTATTGTAGGAAACAGTAAATAATGTGGTTTAGTAACTAAGAAATAGAAGAAACAAATCAGTTGCTACAGTAGAAATTTGGGTAGCTAAATTTTCACATGGTATCAGAGTTGCAGGTGAAACAAGAGAGCAGTGTCAGAAGAGCCCAACATTGAAGGAGGAAGGGAGTTCGAAATTCCTGCAGAGGCACAAAATAGAATCCGTAGAGTGATTGTGCAGTTCAAGCCAGGAGGGAAAGATTTCCATGGTAAATATCTCTCCGAGTGAGTCAACAGAGAGGTAGAATTTCTGGATCGAATATTTGTCAGCGACAGAGGGAGAAACGCAGTAGTAACTTCAACAAAGAGGGATTCTGGTGGGACAAAATCTTTTGTAGGCAATTTCTGAGAAAAAAGACGTCAAAAGGAAGAAGAGAGACACTTGAGGGAATTTCTTCCTCAAATAATTCCTAGCTAGGGAATTTGAATTCTCATTTTTTTAGCAGCAGTAGGAGAGAGGAGGTCATTCGATTTTTTTGACTAGAAAAAATGGCAATCAGTGGGTTGAGATATCAAGATTAGTTGGATGGTGCATCCAACTATGTGATCTTGAAGGCAATGATGTCATGCCTTCTAGATGAGAATTTTCTCAAGATTTATGTCAACAGTGTGGTGACTGTACCCACGGATCTAAATCCACTCAAGAAGTGTAAGGGGGAAATGGAAAAGGCCAAGAGAATGATCCTCAGCGGAGTGAAGGATCATATAGTTTATCACATCGTTGGCAGAGACAATTCCAAGGAGATGTGGGATGCCTTGTCGATGTTATATCAGGGATCTTTCCA
>APFE030856621.1:9385-22056 GCA_000404065.3 Pinus taeda
CTTCACACTATTCACTTACCAACAATTGATGTCCCTTTTGCAACCATGACACTTTATAAGGTGTTGGATGCTTCATTGTATTCAGCTTAAATTTCTCCACTACTTCTGTAGAAACCAAATTATCAGTGCTGCCACTATCAATGATCATCTGGCAACATTTCCCTTGGACTTTGCACACTGTCCTGAATAAAGTCTTCCTTTGTGGCGGTTCAACCATCTCCTTTGCTGGCTTAAGTAAAACTTTATTAACTACCAAAGATTCTCCTCTTTCTAATGTATTTTCTTCTTCTGGTACTGCTGCCACTGGTGCCTCTCCCTCAACTGGAGCAACAATTCCATTCCTCTGCTTTGTTTCTGGATTCTCTGGGCACTCAAAAGCTTTGTTTCCCAGCTTATTACATTTGTAACATCTTATTTCTCTGCCTCTTCCTCTGCCTCCTCTTCCTCTATTAAAAATCCCTCTACCTCTTGCATCACCTCCTGTGGGTGCATGCTGGGTTGAGATTAGAATCAACAATTTCTACATCGACTTGCACTATGTTTCCTTCCAAAGTGATGACAAGGTTGGGTAAGACATAGAAGGGTCGTGAATCGTGCCCATCAAAAGCTTCCAAAGTGTTTGGATATTGGTTCAAAGCAAGAGAACTAATAGCCTACAAACATGTAGTCAACATGATGTAGGTGGAGGCACCTTCATCGATGATAGTCCGGTGGATGTTCTTCTCATTGATAATTACCTGAAGGAGAAAGGGAATCTGATGAGGGAAGCACGAAACATGGTTCTCTAGATCAAAAAATATCAAATTGGAATCGGTGGGTTTGATGCCCTCGATAGCTAACAGTAACGATTTCCGTTGTGATGGGCATCTTTGGAGCACCTCGAGAGCCGAGTAGCTACATTAATAGGCGTACTCATCATGAACACTTGAGATCCCGAGGAAGCAGATGATTGGTGTTGGTCTACCATTTGGGTCTGCTGAGACAGAATTGCCTCTTTGAGGATAGCGGGGGTCCCTTTGAGCAAGCAGTTAACTTCAGATCGTCGGGGACAACCATTAGTGTAGTGATCTTCCTCACAAATTAGGCAGGGATACTTAGGTTTCCATTACGAAGATTCGCCAACAGACGATTTGGGAGGACCCTATTTTGGGGCATCGACTTTACCCTTGCCTTTGCCTTTCTTGTTAACTTTCAAGGATTTGTTCGCTACGGTAGACTGGACAACATGAACCTCTAAGGTTTTACCAAGGTCAGGTGGATTCTAGGACAAACTATTAGGAACAAAATTTGAGACTGATTTCTATTTGGAAAAAAATTTAGCAGGGGCCTGGGATACTGAACCAATAACTCTATCGACAGGAGGTACAACTTGTGATTTTGATGTTGCAAGATCAGATGATGGACACAGAGCATCGGGTAGTAACTCATACAAAGTGTCAGACTGAGAGTGAAATAGATCCAAGTACTGGGCATGAGCGATGGCTTGATCTTTAGTGATGCATCCACCCATATCTATATCATGAGCAATTGGGACCACGAATGATTTGGTGAACCATTAAGTGAGCAATCGATCAGCAATCTCAAATTTGATTAGGTGACTTCTATGTCTCCATTCATGGATATGATCGGAGATGTGTTTTTCACTATCTTTCTTAAGCGATGTGAGCAAATAGGTGCCAGTTTCATAGCGAACTGACAGCTGAAAATGCATGAGGAAAGCCATAGCTAAAGAGTTAAAGTCATGGTAAGTACTTTGAGGCAGCTTGATGTACCACTTGGATGTAGTGCCCGTGAGGGTTCATTGGAAAAGACAGAGACAAATGGAATCGTCAACATATGAGTTCGACGAGCTCCAAAGGTGATATGTCATCACATGGGCCTAAGGATCTTTTGCTTTCCCATCGAACTTTGGACAATCGCTTGGTATGTTAGACAACACCAGAGGCCAATATGGTGAATGAAGGATTGGATCATTTGTAAGACGAGATACATTTGGCACCTCAAGTGTGGCCAAGAATGGAAATTGGGTGTTAAAAGGCATGGGAGGTCGATAAGTGGGTCTGAACGGATGAGCCCATCCTTGTTGGTAAGGATTTTGGCCCCACAGTAGGGGATTTTGGCCATATGGCATCTTAGGCTGCCCCCATTGTGGATTAACTTGACTATAGGGAGGATTTTGACCTTGGATACCTTGGAACTATCCGTAAAACTCCTTATAGGGCTACTGATATTGAACATTACTTGATCCAGACGGATCAATGGGATTCTGAACTTGTTGGTACTGGACATTACTTGATCCAGTAGGATCAGTAGGGTTATGAATAATACCAAAAGAAGGCTGGTTCATACCAACCATGTGAGCCTGTGAGCCACTCACATTGGTGGCACCTAACACAATAGAAATATTCAGGTATTTCCCCCCAGGCAGTGGCACAGTTTGGCCACTGACTAGAGGGATGGAGGAATTGACAAAGACATTCTTCGAAACTGTCAGTTGTGCCTAATGGGTAATTGGGATTGATGATACAATGGTATTCAGAACGGTGGGTTTCACCAGGACTAAGGTAACAGCGTGTTGGGAAGTTGTGTTCACAACTACCGGACCTGAAGTAGGCAAGGTGCCTGACACTCAAAGAAGGTTATGGTAAAGTGATGAGGCACTAGGTGTACTTGAAACCAACTGTGCCAAAGACACAGTTGGGTGACAAACTGGTGGGAATACCCCTTGAATAGGGGAAACCCTGAGGAGGAAAAGGAAGTTATTCCTCCTTGACAATGTGTGGAGTAGAAACTTCAGACTCTTCTGGAGAGGTGAGTCGAGCATCGCCTTCAGGTTCCATATCCGGGAACAAACGACAACTAATGGTTGAAGAAGTACGAGGGAATAGTTTCAAGGGAACACCCAGCTAGTCGTACAAACTGTAAGGATGCTCTGGTGATATCACAGCAAGGTCAAATAGAGGATTCGAAGGGTAGATAACCAGTCCAAACTGACCATTAGTGGTTAATGAGTTTTTAGGAGTTTGAACGGGATTGGCAGGAGATTCCAGGCCAAGATCAGCAGATGACCCAGTATTGAAAGTAGGTGAAGGACGAGATGACAAAGGTTGAATGCTCAGAACAATTTCGAGTTCAACACCTTGGTCCTCGAGTAATTCGGGTAACTCAAGGAATGGCTCCTCAAATAATCTTTCAGACAGAGGAGAGGAAGAGGAACTTGGTGAACCAAATGGTTCAGCCATGATGATCTTGTCTTAGTCGACAAAAAAATTAACTTCGAGGCTTTAAAATGTTTTTTAAGGGAAACTCATGATTTCGTCTCAGAAAAGACTAACAGGGTGTTTTCATATCGTGGGTGATCAATTATTAAGATGCATAAAAGACTGGTGTTCTTTCATTTTTTAAGAATAGAGAAAGAAACAAAGATGACCCTATCACTTTCGATTGATAACAAGCTCGAAAGGACAAGTGCTCGAATGATATTTTAAGTTTAATGAGTCAAAAAGATCAAATGACTGCTCTGGATGATATAGGTAAATAGGATTACTAGGCAACCATGAACTGCAGAATACCTCCTGGGAAACTGAGAAGTACGAGCAGGCAATCTCCCTGAATGTTGTGTTTGGTGTATGACATTTCCAAGGTGGCTGACTCGGCTTCCTAAGGATAAAGGATTGCAGCCTATAGGTGTCTCCTGTTATATACTCGATGGTATGGGGAGCATGAATCCGTACTAGTGTTGTCTAATGCTGAAGCTAATGACAACTACTAGGTTTAAAGACGTAGAAACACGTCTCTAGCTTAGACCTTCTAGATATGATCATTAAATGTCAAATGCACCTTAGGTTAATTGAATTCATTTTAAAGTTTATCTTGAGTTATAATTCAGTTTTTTAGGTCTTAGCGATGTGACTCGAAAAACCTTAAATGCAATTAAATGAGACAAGACCCTTTCAATTCAATGAAATGCCTACACTAGAGAGGTTAGAAACTACTCAATCAAATGCAAACAACCAAGCAACTAAAAGTGAAATGATCTTTCACTACCTTACTTTTTCAAAACATAAACTAATGAAAAATTCATTCCAATTCCTAATTCCCTCACAAGCACATATCTAACAGTCCTTTCAAAAGCAAAAAGAGTTCTTTTCTTTTTTCAAATGCCAATGAAATTCTAGTCTTTTAGTGATGCAAGCTATCATAGCACAATGATGCAACAAACTAGAATTTCATAATTTTTCATGAAACAACGAAATAAACTTTTCACATACAACTCTTCAATGAAAAAGTTTTTGAGACAATTAGATCTTCAAGCAAATGAAAACATGAAAGGAAAGCCTCATTCATACTAATGAAGCACTGACTTTACCAACAACAAGACAAGCAACGTAATCCATGTCGGAAAAGAAACGTTCAAACAAGCAAATGAAAACTTTTCAAATTTTTGTAATAGAGGTCAAAGTCGTAAAATGATTGCAAACAAAATGCAAGGAGTAAACACACCTACAACCTGACTCACTGAGTTTGCAAACAACTGAATGGATGACAACCTAGATTACCTAGTGTCAGTGACCACCCAATGACTCAAGCAATCAAATAGAAATATGATAAGCCAACAAGCAAACAAAACCAAATGAAAAGTAGCTTTCTAGTCAACGAGAAAATGGTCTACAAGGCTTACGGGGTCAAGGTCATAGGAGCAAAACACATTGGCCAAGATTGGAGATAGACCCTAATATTCACTTACAGGCATCAACACGATTGCCTAACTGACAACAATAACTAGAGGCTGGTCGGTGTGACTGTTTCTCAACAAATCATGCTGATTGGCACGACTATCAACAGATTAAATGCATTGATCAAGGGAGCCAAGAAAAAATAAAATAAAAATTGAATCAGATACTAGATCTGCTACTATGAATTTCAAACTCAAGCCAGTAATCAGGAGGAAAGAAACAAAATGAAAGGGAAAGAATGGAACTAGAAAAGTTTACATGAAATCATGAAATCCAAGACAAACAAAAGGATTGGTTCCCCAGTATGGTCGCCAATTTGTGGTGAAGTAAAATTATAAGTGCGGACACAAACAAATTCCTCTAGCTCGATAATGGGTCTAGCCACAACTGATACATTCTATGGAAGATTTCCTTAGGTTAGAACCAATTAAGAGGGCCTACCTCTTAGTACAATTATCTCATTTGATGATTTCCTTGCTTGCTTGCTCCATCTATCTCTCGCTTCCTTCTTCAAACACCTGAAACAAGTAAAGAACAACCATGATAATAGACAATTTGTAATTCAACCTACTTAACAAGTCAAGAGACATTAAGCCATGAATATGCAAGATGACAAATCATGTAGGAAATCAATCAATAGTTGCATATATATATTGAATCGAGAAGAGATTACAACCATTGTCTTGACGTCGTGGTTCTCCTCTGACAAGACTACGTTCCCACACACTTCTTCTAGCATTCCATGATGGACTCAATCAACAATAGTTTTAAGGCTCTTCCCCTTTAGGCTTCACTCTAAACCAAAATCACACTTCTCCGTCACACAACTGGATAGCTACAACTATGAATAGATTGTTGTTTACTCAAAACCAAAATAGCACTAGCACATCAACAATAACACTAGCTTGTGCTTGGGAAGAAGGGAGGTTTATATAAGATGAATGGATGGGAGATGGATCCCTTTCTCATGGGAGAAGGTATTATCCCTTGAGGTAGTTCCATCATTATAGGGGAAAGGAGCTCAAACTGACGTCCTCAACCCCATTCGGCCAAACCATTTACTAGACATCCATTACGAAGCTTCTAGAGCTGGATGTTTCAACTCTTAATTTAACAAAACATTCCATAACAGGACCGACGTGACTGAAACATAGCTTAGTTGCTTCGGTCGGTGCTAGGGACAATTCTAATCTGTGCACATCAGTACGGGGAAAACAAGGGCCATTAGCATAGGTCTTGTAAACTGGGCAAAACAAAAGTTTCTAGGGAAATGGCGCAAGAGGGAATTGATCTGCTCATGAAGAGGGACATAATGGGGGTTTCTTCATGTAGGGAAAGCATGTAGGGTTCACTGTAGAGGTCCTTCAGGATCAAGTAACGGGGAGTACAAGGACAATGACAAAACGCTGTGTAACACATACCTAACCCAAAGGGTAAGGTTTTGTATGAGGTGCGGTATGTAGATTAAATTTCTCGACAATTTCTTTCGAAATAAGATTGACTTGGGATCCACTTAGAAAGTGTATCAGCCTTTGTATGCTTTGTTATGACCCTGATATGAAAAAGATCAGTTCCTTCTTTATCATTTTGAGGTTCAATAGACTTGATCGAAGAACTAGTACTTGTGTTAGAAGCTATACCTTTCATTCCCATGATTGTGATTTTAGGTTCATCACCTGAATCAAATCCTAGATCTTGTTAAGTTGTAGCAATAGTCTTTTGTTTCCGTTTGTTATTGAACTTCTTTGGTATCATTTCTGGATATACTTTCCAACAATGGTCTTCATCATGGCCATCTTTTGAATAATGTTTTCAAGTTTATCTTCCTCTTTCTTCATTGTAGCACTTTTCTTTCCTTTTCCTTTAGCTTTCCCTTTCCCTTTGTCTCCAGATTTAAATGGCTTCTTGCTAGACTCTTAAGGAACATTCTTGCCTCTTGATTCTAAATGAGTAGCATGAACACATAATTCATCTAGTATGGTGGGATTAAAATAAGCATAGTATGTCTCAAATAACTATGCAATCCACCTATGTATTTAAGAAGAGTATCTTGTGAGTTCAAATCAACACCTAAGATTAATGCTCTTTTTCTAAATTATTGAGTGTAACTTTGGACACTTTAACCTTTATCGAGGCTAACAATTTTCCAATCCAATATTGCTTTTTGCATATAAGCTAATGGATAAAATTGCCTCCTTAATGCAGCTATAAAATCATTCTAAGAAGAGAACATTTTATTGTTTTTCTTCAAATCTTCTTGAGTTATGGCCTCCCACCAGATGAGAGTTTCATGTTATAAAAGAAGAGAATTAAGTTGGATTTTTGTGACATTGTCAGTAATATTTTGAATCTTGCAATAAACTTCAATTTTACAAGCCCAATTATCCAACTTTTCAACATTTACTTCTCTATTATATATTGGCAATTCAAAGTTGACATCAAGCTTAAGTAAAGGAGACCTAGTATGTCCTATCGCAGATGTAGGAGGAGTAGTTCTATGTGAAGAAGGAGGTAAAGAAGGAGGTGAGGAAGGAGGTGAAGGAGGAGGAGGAGGAGGAGGCCTTCTCCCACCATCACCATCACCTTTTGTTTGACTAAAAATTTCTCCTTACAACCATGTTGTTCTTTCATTATACAACACTTTTACCATTCTAGTCATATCAAAGAAAGTGTTTCTGAAATCTCTTTCATCCTCAGACATCAGTTATTGTTTGTGTCCTTCTTCATGAGCCATGACTTGTGGAGTATGTGGTATTCTTGAACCGATTTGAAGGTTAGGTTCTTCAATTGTTCTTTTTCCTCTTCTCAATATAGAACTTGTAAGCATTCAAACACTATGAAAATTATGTTAAACCTTCACAAAAACCATGCTCTGATACCAAACTGATCCAAAAATGAAAGTGAAGGTTTCATTAAACAATTTGCAAGCTAGTTTATGTATTTTAGGAAATGGGTTGTGGTTGCAAAAGTACATAAACTTAATTTAATTTATAGAAATTTAATAATTAAAAGAGGGGGAAAATGCAGGATAAAACACATGCAAATTGATAATGGAGTTCAGCCAGTTTGGGCTACGTCTCCAGGTACATCTTCCAATGGTGACCACTCTATTATATGATTAAATTCTCAATACATTAACATACAAGATTCAATATACAAAAACAACACTACCTTTGTGTCCAAAATGCTCAAAAGCCCTCATCTAGGCTCTTTTTGAGCTCAAAAAGGCTAAAAAATGAGCAAGTTATGCCTCTTTCTCCAAGGTTTCTTGTAAACTCTACAAAAACAAAAAAAATTCATTCTAAAACTATGCAACTAAATGCACTTTGGCCCAAGGGTAGCACCTGGTATTCGTGACCTGGAGATCTCAAGTTCGATCCGAAAAATTGGCAAGGTTATTTTATATAGTTAATATAATTTTAATTGGGATCGTTGGCCCCGACCCCTTTTTTTCTTTTCTTTTGCCAGTCACATGACCGCATGGGGGACCATGGGCTGTGACTATGAGCCATTGTCCTTCCTACTTTCAATGCCATCGGTGCTAATTATATGGTACTTACATGATCACATGCCATTCCTCCGCACCTTCTTTGTAGCACCAGGTCATATTACCACCACAGGGCTAGGGCTGAAGCCTTGCTCGACAACCCCATTCTCGTTGCATATTGGTCATGTGTCAGTGCATAGAACCTAGGTTGGGGTAGTTGGGTGTGCATGCCATCTTGTCCCTTTCGCCAACCACCAACACATTCCACTTTAAATAAAATGAAAAACCATTATATATCAAGAACTATCGTGTAGTCTGATCGATCAAGCAGACTGTTGGTGGATGGGAGATCATTGGTTTGAAACTTACAGAGCCTGTTATTTGTTCAAACATTTTTTTAGCACCAAAATAGAAGCCACTTAATAGCCTCTCATAAGGCCACATGGTGCCCTCTGATTGGCCCACGTGGTGACCAATTGTTGGTCCAACAAGTTAATCGTACACCCAATCACTGTGTGCCACGTGTCCTCACGCCATTGGTCCACCTATCATCTACACAACCGAATTAAGAGATGATGTTAGCACCACATCAACGTACGAACTACCACGTTAATCCCTGTACCCCGCATAGTCAACCTGCAACTTTGACTTTTTCAATGTTTTGCCAAAACTTTAGAACATGATAACTTGCTTATACGGTGTCAAATTGAGGCAATTCAAGTGTCATTGGATTTATAACGACGAGCTCTACGATTTGGCATTGGTTTCGATAGAAATTGAGCATTTTTTGGATCCCTTGGATCAAAGGTTGTTAGTTTCTTTGATAAGGTTAGTCTTTAAAGATAATGTTGTTAGTTTACTAATCATAATGGTAAGGAAGATTTGAGAAATTACATGAAAAAGTGACAAATAGTGGAAATGGAAAAGTATTAAATTAATATTATTTAATACTGAATTATAAATTTTATTTTTGATTTTAAAATGAAATTATAAATATCCACTATAATATAATAGAAATTCACCAAATCATTTTGCCCAAACAAATCTCACTAAATAAATTTATTATTTTATTACTTGATTTCATTTATAGTTTAAATTAATTTATTTTATTTCTAATTTTATTTATTTTTTCCCCAAATTTTCAATAATAAATAATAAAATTATTTTCATGAATGTTCACCTGAAACATCAGACATTTCAATGATAACACAAAGTTATCCAAAAATTCTCTTCATCATTAAATGAAAAAGCGTTGAGGGTTTAAAAGTTCTATTTTTACAAAATTTGGAAAAAAATGAAGTTTGATGAAAAATTATTGCAATATTATATTATTATGAAGTCGTCAAGTGGAAGTGGAAGGATCTTTTAGTTAACATGGTTCACTATTGTTCACTTTTAACTAATGTAAAAAGGATATTAGGAGGTATTTCCATTTTCTTTTTTAAATTTGGTTCACATACTCCAGAGATTGGTGATCGTTATGTCCACAGAAATGATCTTGGGTAGATCCCTAAAGGGACTAGCCCCACCAGCTCATATTGGAGCCTAACCTTAGAGGGTGTCGAGGAGAATTAACCCCGCGACCTCTCTTAGTGAGGTTCTTATGCGATGGGTACTCAACCAATTGAGCTAACCCTTGGGGCAATTAGGAGTTATTTCCATTAGTTGTAGTAGTCTATAATCATACAAATTCAAATTTAAAAAAAGGGATTATTGATCTTAATTTGAAACTGCTTGAAAAAGGTTTGCAAGGTATTCAATTCAGTAGTAAACATGTTTAAAAGATGCCCATGTCTTACAGTAAAGAAACAAATCAAATTTTCAGCTGTTCATAATCCATTCAAGCATAATAGAATTATTTCCTTTTACTGTTTAACACATTAAAACGAATTTTTTCTGCAAAATAAATCAACCACAGATGCAAAAGAAGTTGATGAAGCAGTTCACCCCTCCTGGGCTACGTCTGCTGGGTCCAAGGCTCCCAAATGGCCGTGTCCTCGTTTTAATTGAATGCTCAAAATGAATTTACAGATGAATAAAAGTCTCTACAGGTGGAATAGACTGTAAAAACAGATTCAGAACACATGAATCCTTTAGGATTGACTGCTGGTTCACCTCCAATGGATACCTGCAACCAGATACAGTTCGCTCAATACAGGGCCCTAGTGGCTCCTAGAACTTCCACGGCTCCAAAACTTGTGCAAATGACCTCCAAAAATGATGTAAGACCTGTGCCAATGGCTTCAGAACATCCAAAATAACCAAAAAAAAAATCGTCCAAAATCGCCTTTCCTAGCCAACGTTATGGCCCATTAATGATTCCCTCCAGTTTAGCCTAAAAGAACTCCAACTAACTGTAGTTAGTGTCCAGTTAGCTCCGCCAAATCTGGGGCGTCCGCCAAATTTGGCACCATCGTCAACAGGTCCACCAAATCCGCCTTGACTGCCGGCTATAATCGCGCATGTGACCACAACTAACTCGGCGGTTTACCTCGGATTTCGTGCCGGCGGGTAGGCTTAAGCCTACGGTTCTGGGGCTTGGTCATATGGCATGGGGCTGGCCCCTTTTCTTTTCTTGCCCATACCTTTTCAAAATTTAAATGGCCATTGGCTCATAGCCCATTCAACATTCGCTATTGTGGCACATTGGTAAACCATTGACTTTGTGGAAGATAGGTTGGGGGTTCAATCCACAACCCCACCGAAATTTTACATATGCGCCCTCATTGTGCTTACGTCACCTGAGCCACGTGGCGGCCTCCAGGCTTGAAACATGGTGGCTTTTGATTGGCCCACCCAAAGGAATATTCCATGGAATATTCTGTGGAATATTTTTTTTTTATTTTTTTTTTTAAATTCAAAATTTAAGGGTTATTGGGCGATTTTGTTTTTGGCGTAGCTTTCACATACGACGGTCGTTTCTCGAACCGTTTGTGGCTCCAGAATCAGGAGGACGCGCTATATTTGTTAATTTAGGTTTGAGCCAATTCTAAGAACATTCAAGTTTGAGCATTTTACGACACTTGGGACATGAGCCCCTGATCACGCCTCCCCATTGGGAAGCTTTTGGACCCTAAAAGCCTTCAACTACCTGTTAAAGAGGTGAGGGTATAGCACCCTCACTCTATCCACCTCCATCCACTTTGCCTTGTTCGATTTGCTGCCTTTGAAACCAACCCGAACATAATCTACATTGCCCCTCCTTGAAGTGTGTGTCCTTCTGTCAAGGATTGTATCTTCTTTCAGCTCATCTAAGAATTCTAGTGAGAAATCTTCTATAGATGGCAGCTGAACAGCGCTTTCATGATCAGCGATCAAAGGAGGTTGATACAAACGTAAGTTCTCCACATTAACAACAGAATACATTTGCATGTAGGAAGGCAAATCTAATTGAAAAGCATTATTTCCAACCTTCTTGAGGATTTTGAATGGACCATAACAAATAGGCTTAAGCTTTTTACCTTCTCCTTGCATCCTTTCCTTACTAATGTACATCCATACCTCATCCCCTTCTTGAAACTTGTGATCAACTCTATGCTTGTCGTGTCTTTCCTTGTACTTGCCTTGACTCTTCTCAAGTTGTTCTTGAATTTGCTGATGTATTTTCTGAATTCTTTCAATGAATGAACGAGCTTTGTCAATATCACTATGTTCCTCAATGGCAACATCTTTCTCAAGAATGAAATCAAGAGGTGATTTGGGCAAGTAACCAAAACAAGCTTCAAACGGTGAGGTGTTTGTGGAAGAGTGCTTGGCATGGTTGTAAGCATGTTGTATGTAGTGCAAATGTTCATTTCAAAGCTTGGGATGCTTGCTGCAATATCCTCTCAAGAGGTGCACAATGGTTCTGTTCACAACTTCGGTTTGTCCATCTGTTTTCGGATGGAAAGCAATACTTTTCTTCAACTTTGTGTCCATCATCTCCCATAGGTTGGACCAAAAATTCCCCACAAATCTGGAATCCATTTCACTAATAATGGAAGTAGGCAAGCCAAAGTGAATCCATACATGATGAAAAAATAATTCAGCAGTTATAGTTTTCTTACAAGGCATAAGTATACACATTTTGCTGAAATGATCAACTACTACATATAAATAATGATGCTGCTTTCTAGATTTTGGCAAACCTCCTACAAAATCCATAGAGATGCTCTCCCATGGTCTAGAAGGTACCGGAAAAGGAATATACCAGCCAAGCTTCCTATTACTAGTCTTTCTTGTAGCACATAATGAACAACCTCTTATGAACCTTGAAACAGAATCTACCATGCAAGGCCAATAGCAATACCTCTGTAGATGTGCAACTGTTTTGGTTACACCAAAATGGCTAGCAATAAGAGAAGAATGAGCTTCTCTTATGACATTTATTCTCTCCCCCTGTGGTATACACAACTTTCCCAAATGAAACAGCAAATTGTTATGCATGTGATAGTCATTTTCCTCTACAT